>RJWJ010022939.1:0-26357 GCA_004363605.1 Indri indri | reverse complement strand
TTTATCATTCACTCTCAACAACCTGATGAAGGTATGTGTTACTATTACCCATATTTTACCGATGTAGAAACTTGAGACTCAGACTGTGTAGTTAGCCTCAAGTCACAGACTTTGTATAGAACTAGATTTGAGTCATGTAGCCTATTTTGTAGAGTCTGTGCTTTTACACAGCTGTTTGAAGTTTCACTAGTTTATTTTTTCAAATTCACAATAATTTCTTAGTAAGGGCTGATTATTCTTAGGCTACTCGTTTTTGTTTTTAATTCTCAAACTGATTAGCTGAAATAAAATAAATATTTATAAAATAGTTGGCATTTAGGTATGAGTGGGATATAGACATGTGCTAAAGTACCACACAGAGTTAATTCAGTGGACTTAGTGTTTACTTCTGTTCAGATTTTATACCAAAGAATACTGTATGATAAACGAGGTAAAAATATTTATCTTAACTCTGAATATCAGAACCACAAAGAACATTAAGCTTTACAAATAGGACAGCTAGTACTCTGCAAGATTACGTGCTTTGCTCAAAGTCTTGTAGCATTTATTTACAGAATTGGGACTGGAATTTGAGGCTCCCAACTTCCAATCCAGGGTTTTTGTCTTTCTCAACTTTGAAAAGTTGATATATCTAAAACAATATTTTCAAAGCTTAAAGAGAATACTGTTTTTATTCTAGATATTAGTGGCCAAATTCTTTAACACAAAGAAAAGAAAGTGATATGACTACTTAAGGCAAAATCATTCATTCAGTGCTTAATTACTTACTACTTGTGTGCAAGTACTGGCTTGTTTACCTGGGGTTTAACATATTTCATGGAACTTTTGCTAATTGATTTTTAAACTTGGAATGTGTTTTATTTCTTAAGCATTATAGACGTAGGCTACCCCAAGGAATAGGTTTATATGTTATTAATATCTGGATATAAACCACAAGATAGCATATTCTTAATAATGTACTGAAAAGCATTTTTCTTATGATCATATACCATATTCACTGTATGAATTGCCATTTTAGATGACTCAGTTTTTTTGCTTGTTTTTTGTTTTGTTTTGTTTTGTTTTGTTTTTGAGACAGAGTCTCACTCTGTTGCCTGGAGTAGAGTGCCATGGCGTCAGCCCAGCTCACAGCAACCTCAAACGCCTGGGCTCGAGCAATCCTACTGCCTCAGCCTCCCGAGTAGCTGGGACTACAGGGATGCGCCACCATGCCCGGCTAATTTTTTCTATATAGATTTTTAGTTGTCCAAATAATTTCTTTCTGTTTTTGGTAGAGACAGGGTCTCACTCTTGCTCAGGCTGGTCTTGAACTCCTGATCTTGAACGATCCACCCGCACCCGCCTCGGCCTCCCAGAGTGCTAGGATTACTTTTGTTTTGTTTTGTTTGGAGACGGAGTCTTGCTCTGTCCTCTGGGCTAGAGTGCAGTGGCTTCATCGTGGTTCATTGCAAGTCAACTGGGCTCAAGCAATCTGCCTGCCCTAGCCTCCCGAGTAGCTGGGACTACAGGCGCACACCACCATGCCTGGCTATTTTTTTATTATTATTACTTTTTGTAGAGGTGGCGTCTGGCTGTGCTGCTGGTTGGTCTCAAACTCCTAGATTCAAGTGATCCTCCTGCCTCAAGCTTCCAAAGTGCTAGGTAGGATTACAGTCTTGAGCCATTGTGCCTGGCCTTGATGAGATTTTTGCCTCAGCATTCTAATCTACCTAAAATGTAATCTTCTTTGTTATAGTGCAGTTGACTAAAAAATGTTCATACTTAAAGTAACAAGGTAGAGAGTGGTAACTGAATAATCTTTTTTGGTTTGTTTTGATTTCTGAGGAAATGTTCAATTTTTTTTTTTTTTATTTAAGTGACAGCAACTGAAGGAAGATGGTACTTACCCTTGCAAAATTCTGACCCTCCTTTGAGTCCATCCTCCACTCATGAGTGTGTGGGGAAAAGACGGAAGATTTAAGTTTTATGCTAGGTTGGGAATATGAAGATTGAGACAAATCCCTTGGCTCATTCATCTTTTCTAGGCAATCTTTTCTAGCTTGGGTAATATTTGGAGTATGTAGAATGATGGTAAAAATCCACTGTTTCTCTCTCTTTCACCCATCCAGGGTTTGGGGGCTGGGAAGGGCTATGGTGGGCCACAGTAGATCCTCAACCTCAACAAACCAGTGGCCATCAGGTTATTACAAGAGAAGAAGAAGGTTATTACCTTCTGAAATTAATTTTAAAGCCATAAAGATATTACATATATATTTTTAAAAAATCATGATATGGTATGTAGAGATGGACCAACCATAAGAGATTAAATGCATGCATGACAGCAAGGCTTATCTATAAACCACCTGCTTGTTTGATAATGTTGCACAGTTCATGAAAATTGCCAATGACCGCTAAGGTTGGATGACTAAAATTTTTGTTGATATAATTCATATACCATATAATTGACCATTTTAAAGCATACAATTCAATAGTTTTTAGAATATTCACAAAGTTGTGCAACCATCCCCATTATCTAATTTTAGAGTATTTTCATCACCCCATAAAAAAACACATACCCATTAGCAGTCTCTTTCATTTTCCCCTGTCCCCAGTCCCTGGCAAGCACAGTAATCTTCTTTGTGTCTCTATCGATTTGCTTATTCAGGATATTTCATATACAGTCATGCATTACTTAATGAAGGAGAAATAGAGAGAAATGCGTCATTGGGTGATTTCTTTGAACATCTTAGAGTACACTTACACAAACCTAGATGGTACAGCCTACTACACACCTAGGCTAAATGGTACAGCATGTTACTATACTGAATACTGTAGGTAATTGTAGCACAACGGTAAGTATTTGTGTATTTAAACATATCTAAACATAGAAAAGGCGCAGTAAAAGTATGGTATTATAAGTCCCCTGTGTGGGGCAAGGGCAGTATATGTAACCTAAACATTTGTACCCCCATAATATGTTGAAATTAAAAAAAAATTTAAAAAATAAGTCCCCTGTATATGTAGCCTGTCATTGACTGAAAGGTTGTTATGCAGGGCATAACTGTAAATGGAATTATGTGTGTATTTTGTGTTTGGCCTCTTTCATTTAGCATATTTTCTAAGTTCATCCATGTTGTAGAATGTATCAGTATGTCATGCCTCTTAATGGCTGGATAACATTCCATTGTATGATGATACCACATTTTATTTATCCATTATCAGTTGTTGCACATTTGGATTGTTTCCACCTTTTGATAGTTATGAATACTGCTGCTGGGAACATTCATGTACAAGTTTTTACGTGGTCCCAGGTTTCCGTTCTCTTGGATATATACCTAGGAATGGAATTGCTGGGCCATATGGTAACTATGTTTAACTTTTTAAGGAAGACATGAGATTTTTATTGGTTTTCTTAATTCAGGGAATTACTGTTACTTCATTCAAAGCTAATTTTCTATCACATGTAATTCTTCATCCCATTGTACTTATATTAAGTTGCCAAAACCCCTGTATTTTATAAAATTGTGGAGAGGATATCGCTTGCTTTGTGACTAATGGTGTGGAACTCTCTTAATTTGGGATTCAGTAATTAAAACCATTGGATGATGGCTCATGTAGGTCTCAGCTTATATTGGAAATCTTCGTATAATGTCTAAAAATAAAAATCTCGCATTATTTGGTTTTTAATTAGCGTAGACTGACCTGTTGGCTTAATCTTTCATTTTTGCGTCTCCAATACTTAGTGTGTTGCATGCCAATCAAGTAGGCACTCAGTAAATGTTTGAGAGATAACTGAGCTCTAACTTGAAAGTTTCCTCTTCTGAAAGTGAAAATGGGTTTTAATTATTTATGAGTACATACTATGTGCCACATGCTATTCTGGGTGCTGGGGATGTAACAGTGAATAAAGCGAAGACCCTGTCGTCATGGAGTTTGCATTTTAGTGGATAATAAGCAAGCTAGCGTACTATATATAGTAAATATATAATATGTTGAGTGTTTATTAGTTCATGGAGAAAAATAAAGAAGAGGGTTAGGGAAAGTGGAGAGAGAGAGGATAGAATAAGGCTGTTATTCTTTATGAGCTAGTCAGGGAAGTCTTCTCTGAGGTGAAGTTTAAGCAGAGACCTAAGGGGAAATGAAGTGGAACCGGCTTTGTGAATTTGAAGGATGAGCCAGGGAGACCTGTGTGGCTGGAGTAAAAAATAGGAGATAAAATCAGAAGCATAAGAGGGCAGCAACTGGATTACTTAGTGTGTTGAGGATCATTGTAAGAACTTTGGCTTTTACTTGTGAGATGGGAAGCCGTTGGAAAGGCCTGAGCAGAGGGGTTTCGTGATTTGACTTTAGGTTTTAAGAGAATGACTCAGGCTGAGGATGAAGGGCAGGAAGGGCAAGAGCAGAAGCTAGGAGACCAGTTAAGAGATACGATAATTTCTTGCCTGTTAAATGATTGTATTTAGCATAGATTTATAAGGAACGCCACCCATCCACCCCCAAAACTCCCCTGGTATTTATAAATTAAATCTCTTGTCATTCTCTTTGGAAGTTTTGTTTAGCATGGCTTACGTTGTGGGTCTTTTTAAAAGGAGACTTTATTTTTGAAAACTGTTATAGATTTATACAAAAATCAAGAAGATAGTTCCTGTATATCCCCCTCCCAGTTTCCTCTACATTTGTTGGAATTAATAAACCAATACTGACACATTATTATTAACTGAAGTTGATAGTATATTCAGATTTCCATAGTTTTTACTTAATACCTTTTTCTGTCTCTCCAGGGAAACCACATTACATTTATTTATCTTGTTTCCTCTTGTCTGTGACAGTTTCTCAGGCTTACTTTGTCTTTGATGACCTTTACAGATTTGAGGAGTAGTGGTTAGGTATTTTGTAGGATGCCCTTCTTTTGGAATTTGCCTAATGTTTTTCCTCATGATTAGACTGGTATTATGGGTTTTTGGGAGGGAGATCACAGAAGCAAAATGTCATTTTCATCACATTATATTAAGGGTACATACTGTCAACATGATTTATCACTGTTGATAATGACCTTTGTTCCCTGGTTGAGGTAGTATCTCTCAGGTTTCTACACTGTAAAGTTATTCTTTTTTTCTCATTTCAACATTATATATACTCTTTGGAAGGCTGTCACTCTGTACAGGCCAAACGTAAGGAGTGGGGAGTTAGGTTCCCCCTCCTTGGAGGGTAGAGAATTTACATAAGTTACTTGGAATTCTTCAAGGGAGATTTGTCTCTTTCCCTCTATTTATTTATTTGTTCAATCATTTAATTCATATCAGTACAACTCATGGATATTTATACTTCAGGTTATAATCCAGTACTACTGTTTTGTTGCTTAAAATGTTCCAGCTGTGGTCATTAGGACCTTTTTCAATTAGCTTGTGTTCCTTTGACATAAATAGAGGTATTTTCTCCCTTTCTCTCTCTCTCTTCCTTCCTTTCTTTCTTCTACCACTTTCTTACTTTTTGGCACTGTAAGATACTTCAGGCTCATCTTGTATATTTTCTGCCCCAGTATTATAATCAGCCATTTCTCCAAGGATCCCTGGTTCCTTTTTCTCAGAGAATAGTATTAGAAACCAAGAACGGGGCACTAGGTATACTTTTTGCTGCTAAGGTGTCATTGCTTCTAGGCTCTGTCAGCCAGAGTAAGGACATATATTTGTGTAGATTGTTTTAATATAGAGAATGATTGGTATGATAATTTGAAAAGCAGATAAAATGGTATGAGTATTTTGAAAATAACAGTTGGGCATTTCAAATTATACTTAAATGAGTAGCAAAAGAATGAATTTGGATTCCTACCTCACAGTCAAGTTAACTCAAAATGGATCAATGGGCCTAAATGTATAAGCTAAAGCTAAAAAAGCTCTTAGAGAAAACTTAGGCATAAATCTTCATGATTTTGCATTAGATAGTGATTTTCTTTTTCTTTTCTTTTTCTTTTTCTTTTTTTTTTTTTGAGACAGGACCTCACTCTGGGCTCTGTTGTCTGCAGTGGTATCATCAGAGCTCACTGCATCCTCAGTCTCCTGGGCTCGAGTGATCTTCCTGCCTCAGCCTCCTGAGTAGTACAGGTGTATGCCACCATGCCTGGTTAATTTTTCTATTTTTTGTAGAAACAGGATCTCACAATGTTGCTCAGGCTTGTTTTGAACTCCTGGCTTCAAGCCGTCCTCCTGCCTTAGCCTCTCCAAGTGCTAAGATTACAGGCATGAACCACTGCACTTGGCCTAGGTAGTAATTTCTTAATGTGCCATTAAAAGCATGAATGACAAAGGAAAAAATAAATTGGACTTCATCAAAATTAAAAGCTTTTGTGCTGGAAATGATACCATCAAGAAAGTGAAAAGATGACCCACCGAATGGAAAACAATGTTTAAAAATCATATTTGTCAGAGGCTTGTATCTAGCATATTTAAAGAACTCTTACACTTCAGTAGTAAAAAGGCAACACAGTTAAAACATGGGCAAAGCATCCGAATAGGTATTTGACCATTGACAAATGGTCAATAAGCACAGGCAAAGATGCTCAACATTATTAGTCATCATTGGTTAAGTGTGAATCAAAAACCACAATGAGATACCACTTTACCTACGAGGATATCTGTTATGTATAACAAAAAATACTAACAATAGAAGTATTGGTGAAAATATTGAGAAATTTTAACACTTAAACTTTGCTGGTGGGAATGTAAAGTAGTACAGCCATTTTGGAAAACTGGCCATTCCTCAAAATATTAAACGTGGGGTTATCATATGACCCAGCAATTCCACTCCTGGGTATATATACCCAAAAGAAATAAAAACACATACATAAATACTTCTACATAAATGTTCATAGCATCATTAGTCATAATAGCCAAAAAGTAGAAACAATCCAAATGTCCATCAACTGATGAATAGACAAACAAAATGTGGTATTTCCATACAACAGAATATATTCAGCCCTATGAGGGAATGAGGTACCGATATGTTCATGTTGTAATATGGATGAACCTTGATAACACATGAAGTTAAAGAAGCCAGTCACAAAACGCCACATGTAATACGATTCATGTTTATGAAATGTTTTGAATGGATAAATCCAAAGAGACAGAAAATAGATTAGTGATTGCCAGGGGCTGAGTGGGGAGTAATAAGAACTTACTTCTAATGGGTACATGTTTGTTTTGGGGATGATAAAGTATTGTAAAATTAAATTGTGGTAATAGTTGCACAACTGAAAATATTCTAAAAATCACTGATTAGCACACTTTAAAAGGGTGACCTTTATGGTATGTGAATTGTATTTCAAAGCTGTTATTTTTACAAAAACATTTAGAACAAAATAACAAAAGTGAGATACTTAGGAATAAGTTTAACAAAATACGTGTAAGAATTGTATACTGAACACTGTAAAAGATTGCTGAGAGCAATTAAAAACCTGAAACAAATAAATATACCATACTCATCGATTAGAAGATTCAATATTTTTAAAATGTTAGTTTCCCCCAAATTGATGTATAGATTAAATGCAATTTTTGTGTAGAAATTGACAAACTGACTCTAAAATGTATGTAGAATACCTAGCATAGCCAAAACAATTTTTAAAAAGAAGAAAGTTGGAAGATTTGCATTACTAAATTCAAGGTTTAATATAAGGCTACAGTTATCAAGATTGTGTGTTATGAACAGACATATTGGTTAATGTAAAAGAATAGTCATAAAATATCGGGAGGCTGAGACAGTAGGATTGCTGGAGCCCAGGAGTTTGAGGTTGCTGTGAGCTAGGCTGATGCCGCGGCACTCGCCCCAGGCAAGAGAGTGAGACTCTGTCTGAAAAAAAAAAAAAGAATAGTCATAAAATAGAACCCCAATTATATGGTTAGTTGATTTTTGACAGAGGTGCCAAGGTGAGTCAACAGGTAAAGAATAATCTTTTCAGCCGGTGTGTGTGGCACACACCTGTAGTCCCAGCTACTCAGGTGGCTGAGGCAGGAGGATTTCTTGAGCCTAGGAGTTCGAGGTTGCAGTGAGCTATGATTCTAGCCTGTCCCAATTTATTTTTAAAAATTTTTAAAAATTGAGAAAAAAGAAAACAATCTTTTCGCTATGTAGTGCTGGGACAATTGCATATTCAAATGTTTTGAAAAATGAATTCAAACCCTTCACACTATGTATAAAAAATTAACTCCAAATGGACGATAGACCTAAATGGAAAAGTCAGCAGTATAAAACTTCCAAAAGAAAACACAAGAAAAGATCTCTGAGATCTTGGATTAGGCAAAGATATCTTAGCTGCAACACTGAAAGTACAATTAATAAATTAAAAATTGATCACAATTAAGAACTTTTCTTCTAAAGATAGTATTATAAGAATGAAAGCCACAAGCTGGGAGAAAATATTTGCAAAACATATCTGGCCAAGAACTTGATTCTAGAATATGAACACAACTCCCAAAACTCAGTAATGGAAAACAAACAGCTCAATAAAAATGGGCAAAAGATTTGAGTAGGTAACTTTACTAAAGAAGATTTCTGCATGGCAGATGAGCAGTGATGCTCAGCACTGTTATTAAGAAATGCAAATTATCCCTGGTGGTCTAGTGGTTAGGAAAAAGAAAAAAAATGCAAATTAAAACCACAGTGAATCCTAGCACTCTGGGAGCCGAAGTCTGAGCATTGCTTGAGCTCAGGAGTTCAAGACCAGCCTGAGCAATAGCAAGACCCACTCTCTACTAAAAATAGAAAAATTAGCTGGGCATGGTGGCGCATACCTGTAGTCCCAGGTACTTGGGAGGGCGAGGGAGGAGGATCCCTTGAGTTTGAGGTGGCAGTGAGCTGTGATGACACCACTGCACTCAACCCTGGGCAACTAAGTGAGACTCTGTCTCCAAAAATAATGGGGCTTGGGGGCGGGAAATATTTGTTCTGGGCTACTCTCCAAATGTTTGAGCTTGAAATTTCTGGGTGAGTTATTGGGAAGCAGTTTTAATTATTAATTTATTTGAATTAGCTGATATTCCATAGGATGTTAGAGAGGCTTTAGAAATTATTTTGTCTGGTTCCCTTTTCATATAGATGAGAAAATTAGTCCAACAGTAATTGAGTCACTCATTTTAATTTTACTGTAAGCCAGAAGTAGAGCTTGGGTGATTAATTCAGCTTGCCTGTTTTACAGGATGTTCCTGTTTTCACTGTACCATGTTCCCTCTGCTAGTAAAAAGATTCTGTTGGAGGTAAAGTTAAATTAAGGGAAATAAAATATGTGTCATTTTTCTTCCTAGTGTATCTTCAGTGTATTTTCCCCATTGTGACAGTATCATCAGATTGTGTTTGATCTACTGATCTACTTAGGTCAGAAATTTGGCCAAAGGTTGCTACTACTTGTGATAGTTGTTCTTTGATCATATAGTTTGAGTTGTGTATTTTTAGTCATTGATTTTTAATATCCTCTAGTTTAAGCTATGAAGAAGGACATCCCTCACACTCTGAAACAGATCTTCTTCAGAGACAGACTTTTGCAGCCTCTCATCAGCTTCCTGGATATGCTCCCACACCTCAGCCTACTGGTAACGATTCTCTTGTGTGTATACTACAAATCTGGGTACATTTAGTGAATAAGAAGAAAAATTAATTTTCACATGTTGGATTATGAATGTGTAGGACATAATTATGCCATGGGAAATGTTAAAATGAAAATGAGATTAAAAGCCTTGATGTTTACTGACAGGGATTATCTATATAATTAATAAGTAAGAGAGCTTCATACTTCTTTGGAAGTTTTAAATTATAAGTATGCTTAGTCAAATTGATATTTATTTGCTATTTCAAAATAAAACCATTTAGAGCTGTAGAATTTTTTTGCCTCGTTTTTCAGAAATTCCTTTATAAAATAGAGTCAAATAGAGTATATGTAAGTATATATTTTTACTTTGGGATATATTTTATCTTCAAATATAGGTCTTTCTGGAATATTTGATACTAGTGTGAACAGCGCCAGCGCTAACACTAAAGAATCTTCAGTGATGAATTTTCTCTCTGCTGTTGAATCCCGAACTGCTCAGGCTGCTTCTTCAGGAACTATTCTTTTACCACAATTCAGGGCTCCATCCTGGCAGACAGGTGATTCTTTGTTTTCAGAATTTTTAAGTCCTGTAAAATACTGATCAAAAATATACTTTTTATGGCCTTGTTATTATGGTAGTATGGCTGAGTGATTATTAATTATTTATTTACCAGTGAACTTTAAATTATTTTACAGCTTTAAGGTATATAAAATTTAAGAAATTGTTACTGGCAGAAATTCAGTTTTAGCACTCTGTTGAAAACTAATAAGTTGGCATTGGAAGGGTAGATAATTATTAAAGATAAACCCTAATGTAAAATTTATATCTCATAGTTTAAGTAGTTTTTTGTCTAGCTGAGAGAAGCAAAAATTAAATTTCATTTATTTTAGTGACTTTAGGTTGGGTAGTTTGTATAGTAAAAAATAATCTTGAGACTCATTTTATCTTTAGTGTTATATAAACTGAACAGTTCAAATGAGTAATAAAAGCCATTACAGGTTGATATTATTATATTGTACCCATTTTCCAGAAATAATTACAGTGTCTGTAGTGTGCTTTTCTATTATTTCTCTTTTTTTTCTTTTTCTTTTTCTCTTTTTTTTTTTGAGTCAGGGTCTGTTGCTGGGGCTAGAGTGCAGTGGCATCATCATTGCTCACTGTAACCTCAGACTCCTGGGCTCAAGCCATCTTCCTGCCTCAGCCTCCTGAATAGCTGGGACTGCAAGCCTGTACCACCACCCCCAGCTAATTCTTTACTTTATAATTTTTTTGTAGGGATGGAGTCTCAGGGTTTTGCTTTTGCCCAGTCTGGTCTCGAACCCCTGGGCTCAAGCAGTCCTCCCGCCTTGGTCTCCCAAAATGCTGGGATTTCAGGCATGAGCCACCATGTGCAGCCTATTTCATTTTTCTTATTTCACTTTTTAACAGTTTCTCCTCAAAAATTATTTGTGTATATTTCCGGGTTTTTTTTTTTTTTGTTTTTGTTTTTAGTTTTGTCTTAAAGAAGAAATGTCGTAGCATACTTAAGAAGATATTTGAAAGAAATAGCTATAGAAAATAGTATTTTATCATTTTGACCTAAATTCTGTTAGTAGAGCTTCTCGATATGCCTATTTTCTGCTTCTAAGGGAATAATCAATGATTTAGTGTGAAATAAAACAGTATTAAAAACATAGTTTCCTTTTTTCTTCCTTGAAATAATTTTATCTTTCATATATTTAGTTAGACTTTCTGTTTATCAGTTCATTAATCCTGAAACTTAATATTAAGAATTGAAGAAGCATTAAAATAAAATAGTCTATTAATATTTTTGGCATATGTTTAAAGAAGGCAGGAAAGTGTTTAACTGACATCTAACTGAGGTAGCACTTTCCATAAAGTGTTTTTAATCTTATACAGTTTGTTTTTAAATTTTGTGATTTTTTTAGGCTTCCGATTTTAAAAATTCACTTTTTCAATTTATACCTGGCCCCATAATTGAATTGCATTCAGAAGGGCCTTGGACTCTCAGGTTAGTAAGGTAGAAGGTTTTCTATTTTTATTTTTTTTCCATAATACCACAGATTTTACTATGATATGGCCACTTAAAAGAAACACTGATGGTTTTCGAGCACATTTACCTGGATCTAAACTAATATACTCTAAATGGGAAATAAAAATGAAATTGAGACAAGAATATACACACATGAATGCACCATTAGTCGGAAGGAGGTGTTAGTATGTTAGGATAAGGAGCATCTTCAGTTGGAAAGTCTAAGATTAGAATATGAGCATTAGATGCGTTACAACATACTTCTTTCGGCATACGTGGTGAGTTTGCTAGCCTCTGTGACTCCCTTCTATATGGATCTAATAAATCAGACAGAAGTAAGTCAAGTGAGAAAGATCCTTTATCACCCCACTGGATAGAAGAATTTCAAGTAGTAGAAGTTCCTTACCCACTGCTTTAAGCCCCAGATACTCTGTGGCTTCTCTAACTAGCCTCTTCCTCATTCTAGGCATAACTGTGACAGTGTCAGTCACCATGTAATTACAATTTGTTCTTTAGATATGATTTGATACATGGGACATAAAACATGTTCTTGCTTCAGAATAATCATTATAATAGAATTAATTATTCATTTGTAACTTTATATTTAGTTAAATTCTTTATTGCTGTCTACTTTTTATATTTTAACCCCCACTTCCCACAACAAACACAAGTGGAGATACCTGGTAAGGAGCAGTAGAGTAAGTTGATTGGAGTTTCATGAGTGCTACTTGACATTGGGCAAGTCACGTCACCTCCTTAGACCCCAGTTTCCCCATTGCTAGCGCAAGGGAGTTAAACTAGATTTTCTCAAAAGTCCATTCTTGTTTCTGTGTCTGAATTATTTTAAACATTTCCAGGTGTTATTTATTCTTTCAAGTGCCACTAGATTTTTTTTTATTTTTATAGTAGCATATAAAGCATTTAAACAGTAAAAAGGTATATATAGCGGAAAATGATAGTTCCTAACTATAGTCCTATTTTTTAGAGAGGAGTTAACAGTTTGGTATGTATTCTTCTCAGACATCTATGTATCCACTTAATGTTTATAGCAACATTATTATTAGGATATGCCATAATTATTGATCCTTGTTGATGGACATCTTGGTTGTTTCTACTTGTTATAAGTAATAACTGTAATGAATATGTTGTGCAAATATGTTTGTGTCCACTTATTTCTATAGAATAAATGTCTAAAAATAGAACTTTTTGGATTACCAGGATATACACATTTTTACTTTTGCTATATGTGGCTAGCTAGAGTGCTGTCCTGAAATGTTAGCAATGTCTTCTTGATGGTACTTTATGAATTTCTGATCAACCTTTCATGATAAGCATGCATCTATTCTTATTAGGAAGTTGTTCATAAGAAGTCAAAACTTGAAATGCAAGAGATTTTTTAAATGAGTATATTTTGGTGAAAGAAACTGTACAGTTTGTAGTTAACATCACTGGTATTTTTAGATTTATTTATCATCATAGATGTAGGCAATTTAGTGTTGATGTTTCAATTTCAATGTTATGTAATATTTTAGGTTGTCCATTAGTATTTTGCTTTGGGATTTCAGGGTAAATTAATCACTAGAGATTATGTACATCTTTATTGGTTTCTTAATTTTCAGATGGACTTATCAAACTAATTATAAGCTCATTTATTATATATCAATTATAGATGTGAATTGTAACTTTGTTTTTACTTTAAGAAAGCTAGCTATTTTGAGGCCATAATCACACCTGTAATCCTAGCAATTTGGGAAACCAAGGCGAGAGGATTGCTAGAGCCCAGGGGTTCAAGACCAGTCCAGGAAACGTAGTGAGACCCTGTCTCTACAAAAAATAAAAATAAAATTAGCTGGTGTTGGTAGTGTGTGCCTGTAGTCCCAGCTACTCAGGAGACTGAGGCAGGAGGATCTCTTGAGCCCAGGAGTTTGAGGTTGCAATGAGCTATGATGATGCCACTGCACTTTAGCCCTGGCAACAGAGCAAGACCCTGTCTCAAAAAAACAAAATCAGAAGAAAAAAGAAAGCTAGCTAGCTATTTTGAAATGTAATTTTCAAAATTTACTTGCAGAACTAATTTGTCAGGCTTTTAAGTCTTATAGACATTTTGACAGGTTAGATAAGTCACTACTGTGGAAACATATATTTAAGTGTTTGTCCTGTGATTGCATAAAAATCTTTGTGCCTTTTCTGCATAGGCATGCATTCCTCAGCAGCAAGTGAGCTGTTTGTTACTGGACCTTTGCCAAGCACTGGAACACTTCCACCGTCTGCCCTCCCTGCTTATCAGCATCCCACCACCTTCAGCAATAGAAACTTTGCTACCACCTCACCTCTGGTGCTCCAGGACTCAACTTTTAACACTACATCAAATGGAATTTTAAATCCTCATGACCCTTTGCTACAAATCAAGACTTCCCAGGGAACTGTTCCAACTGCTTTAGCATTCGAGCGCCTGGGCAGTTCCGCGTTAAGTAACAGTATACCACCTCAGTCTTCAACGTATCGCTCAGCTCAAGAATCTGCTCCCCATCTTTTACAACCTCAGTTTAGTTTGTTGCCTTCAGCACTTGGGGGAGCCCAGCAAACTCCTCAAGCCTACAGTTCAACTCTCTTTACTAGTTCTACTGCTTCCATTGAAAGAGCTCTCCTTCGAGAATGTAGTGTTATTAAACACCATCAGCGGCCTTCAGGTACCCAGTCTATTCAGGCACAACTGACTGGTTCACAGCACTCCTTACATAGTTATCTATCAAATGCAAGTGTAGTTAATTTTCAGGAAACAACCAGGCAGTCATCTTTGTCCTGTAGCGCAATTGGAGATTCCACTCAGGTGAGCAATGGAGGATTGCAACAGAAGACCTCCCAGGTCTCAGTGGAGCTTGCTCAGTCTTACTCGTCTGTAATTCCATCGTCAGGGTATCTTCCTTCTACTACAAAAGTAAAAAGCTGTTCTATAGAACAACCACTAACATCAACGAAGAACCCCAAACCTCAAAGTATAATTCCTCCTGTGCAAACACTAAGCTATTCCACACCTTTACATAACCAGAGTTCTGTAATATCGGGCCAAGCACAAATTTATTCTACAGCGCAGCTACCAAGCCTTTTATCAGTTAGTCAGTCCCAAAATTATGGTTTAGTACAGCCACATAATGTGCCATCTATTGTTCATTCACAGGTTTATAGGTCCAGCAAGGTTGAGAAATTGCCATCCTTATATAAAACGTTGACTTTTTCTGGGTCATCTCAGACTATAACTTCTGAAAATCAGACACTCAGTTATTCATCTGATCAGCAAGAGGTATTATCTTCAGTCACAAATGAGAATTTCCCTGCTCAAACAAGGGATCTGTCTTCAGTCAGTCAGTCTCAAAGTTATTCATCAGGTCACTCTCAGGGTTTATCACCAGTTAGCCAGACGCAGGTTAGTTATTCATCTCAATCACAAGTTTTGTCAGTTGTTAGTCCTTCGGAAAGCTATGCTTCAGGGCAGTCCCTGACATTAACAGCCCCTTCTCTTTCTTATTCTTCTGCCTCTCGGGCTCAGAATTTGCCAGATTCTAGCCCAACCCAAAATTATATTTCTGTGCATTCTTCCCAAAATGTTCAGACTCAAGAGTCATCATCTCCCCAGTCCCAGAAGTTTTTGCCTGCTGTCCAGTCGCCTTTTGCATCCTCTACTCATTGTCAGACATTGCAGAATAACATACCTTCCCCTGATCCAACGTCTTACGCTGAAAGAAAACTTGATTCAGATGTGTATACATCTTCAAAGCAAGAAGAAGATTTTCCAATGCAAGAGTTACAAGTATTGCAGCCACAAGCATCTCTTGAGTCATCAACCCAGAGGCTGTCTGATGGGGAAATTAATGCTCAAGAATCAACTTACAAGGTGTCAAAAGCAGATGACAGATATTCTCAGAGTGTTATCAGAAGTAATTCCCATCTTGAAGATCAAGTTGTTGGGATTGCTCTACAAGGGTCAAAAAAAGAAGAAAGCATGGTTGGTTCAGTGACACAACTTAACCAACAAATTGTCCAAGTCAATAATGCAGCCACCCTTGATCTTAAGAAAGGAACTAATTTAATACAAACTCCACAAGTAAGGTTGAATGCTAAAGACCTAAACCAGCAGCATTCTCTTATACATAAGGTGCATGAAACCAAGGTCCAGGAACAGCACGATCAAATAATTAATGCCTCATCTCAAATTCAAATTCCAAATCATGCTTTAGGACATGGCCATCAGGCATCACTTCCTAATACACAGGTCCTTTTAGATTCTGCCTGTGATTTACAAATCCTTCAGCAGTCAATATTGCAGGCAGGTTTAGGACAAGTAAAGGCATCTTTGCAAGCACAGCGTGTTCAAAGTCCTCAACAAATAGCACATCCTTTCCTTCAGATGGATGGTCATATTATTCAGAGCAATGGTGATCATTCTCAGCAGCAGCTCCATCCTCAAACTTCTGAAATTATGAAAATGGACCTCTCCGAGTCTTCAAAACAATTACAACAACATCTAACAACAAAGGGCCATTTTAGTGAAACAAATCGACATGATTCAAAAAATCAGTTTGTTTCTCTTGGATCAATATGTTTCCCAGAGGCAATGCTTCTCAGTGATGAAAGAAATATTTTATCCAACGTAGATGATATTTTAGCAGCTACAGCAGCAGCTTGTGGGGTTACACCTTCTGATTTTTCCAAGTCAACTTCAAGTGAAACTATGCAGGCTGTTGAAGATGGTGACTCTAAATCTCATTTTCAGCAGTCATTAGATGTCAGGCATGTGACTTCCGATTTTAACTCTATGACAGCTACAGTTGGAAAGTCACAGAATATAAATGATATTTCTTTAAATGGAAATCAAGTTACTGTAAACCTTTCACCAGTCCCCACCCTTCAGTCAAAAATGACTCTTGAACAACAGCACATTGAAACAGCTGGTCAAAATGTACCAACTAAAGTAACTTCAGCAGTGGTTGGACCAAGTCATGAAGTCCAGGAGCAAAGTTCTGGCCCGTTCAAGAAACAGTCTGGTGCCAGTCATGAATCTGAAGAAGACAGTGAAGTTCCTGTTGATAGTACATTGCATAATAACAGAAACCAAGAGTTTGTTTCTAGTAGTCGAAGTATAAGTGGAGAGAGTGCTACATCAGAGAATGAATTTACCTTAGGGGGTGATGATAGTGGTGTGTCAATGAACCCAGTTAGGAGCACGCTTGCACTGTTGGCCATGGCCCAACCTGGGGATGCAACCAGTGTCAAGATTGAAGAAGAAAATCAAGATTTAATGCATTTTAACCTTCAAAAGAAAACAGCTAAAGGAAAAGGGCAAGTTAAAGAGGAAGACAACAGTAATCAGAAACAGCTGAAAAGACCTGTCCAAGGCAAACGCCAGAATCCAAGGGGAACAGATACATATTTACCATATACTCCTCCTTCCTCGGAAAGCTGCCATGATGGTTATCAGCATCAAGAAAAAATGAGGCAGAAGATCAAAGAAGTGGAGGAAAAACAGCCAGAAGTCAAAACAGGATTTATTGCTTCTTTCTTAGATTTTCTGAAATCTGGGCCCAAGCAGCAGTTTTCCACTCTTGCTGTACGAATGCCTAACAGGACTAGACGGCCAGGGACCCAGATGGTTCGTACGTTTTGTCCCCCACCACTTCCAAAGACTTCATCAACACCCACACCTTTAGTGTCTGAAAGTGGGGGTAACGGTCCATCAGAAAAAGTTGATAACGAACTTAAAAATTTGGAACATTTATCTTCATTTTCTTCTGATGAAGATGATCCTGGAGTATGCAGTCATGATGTGCATAAAAGCATCTCTACTCCTTTAACTGCTTTGGATGCTACTTCTGATAAAAAGAAGAAAACAGGTAAAGTTTTAAATTTTTGATTCACAATTATGACTTTCTACTATTATTTTTCTAACTATAGTCTGCATTTTAAGCTTTTTTAGCTGAAAGCAGGTTTACAAATCAATCTTCAGGACAAAATACATAGGTAGGTATCTTAGGGACTTGTTTTTTTTTTTTTTAATTTTCCTTGCCTGTAGGATAGATCTGGGTTTTAGGTTGAGTAGTTCTGGTTTCTCTTGGCGTTTTGACACAGGCAGCATAATTTATGCAGTACGCTATCCAGACTTCTCTAATCTAAGACATCTTGAAGTAGTTTATGGATATGAAGCACTGTTTTGGGGGTCCTGTAGTAGTACAAACCTGGCATATTTTCTTGGTATGCCAATTTTACCTGAAGTTGAACATTTTAGTACTAAATATGGTTATGTCATATGCACTGTGCACATTTTATAATTAAGATAAAATTTTAAAATTTTGTGCTAGCATCAAATTATATACCCAAATCTTTTGGTATGTGTTTCACTTTACTCTGTGGTTAAGGGAACTTGAGAGGAAATGTTTAAGAAGCAGTACCTTATGTAAAATAATTGACGGGTAAGTATAAAAGTTACTTTTTTAAGAAACATGCCAAAGAGAAATTTATAGCAATAATATAGCTACCACTCCTCTACCAGCTACCAGGAACAGTAACAGTGTTGTGAGATAAGCATTGTTTTCTCTAGTACACAGATGATACAACAGAGTAAATGAATTGTGTAGGTTGATACAGCTACTAAATCACAGAGCTGGAATCTGAACCCAGGTTTGTCTGGTTCTAGAGCCTGCCTTCCTGCTGAGCTACTTAGTACAAATAGGGTGGTACTTTAAGAGTTAAACTTTGTTTAGTAATGTACTTCTCATCTTCTCTCTGGATTTGAGACTACCTTTTATCTACTAAGATGATATGAAACAACTGGTGTCTGATAATACATTTCTAAAGAATTCTCATTTTGTTACACAGGGAAATTAGCATAATGGAAAGTCAGTCTTAGATTCAAAGACATTACTATGGATGCAGCTAATCCTAGCTCCCCTTTCCTCAATTCAGAGTGCTTTGCAATTGTTATTATATTCCCTCTTACATTCCTAGAGCAAACCTTTTGTAATCTCTGTTCTAAAACATGAGTCTAAAACTAGTTTCTTCTGGACAGCCATTATCTCATTTTAGTTAAAATTACCACTGTCAACCCAGTCCTTAACTTTTAGGTCTTTGAAGTTCTCTTTTTACCACCCTTACTGCCTAATCTGCAAGAACCCATCATCTCTTACTTGAACTATTGCTACAACATTCTACTTTCATTAGAATCTTCCTCCTCATTCCATCCTCCACATTGTCATCAGATTTATCTTTGTATAAAAGGAAAGCTGATTGTTACTTCTGCTTTGAAACACCTCTTTATACTTCGTGGGGAAAAATAAAGATAATACGTAAAAGTTTTCTTTTTCCCATATTTTTACTCTTTGCACTTTCCTTCTTCTGTAACTACTGATTTTCTCGTCGTTTCTTGGACATCTAACCCCCTTTCAGGAGTACGAGCCTTTGAACAGATTTTTCTCTACCTGGGCTGCTCCCTTCTCCATTTTTTAGTCCAGCAGACACTTAGTTATCTTTCAAAACTATTTTCAAAGTCATTTTGTGGAAGCTACTCCAGGCAGAATTAGTGGTCTTATCTTTTGAATTCCCACAGCCCTTAATTGTCTATGAAAGCATTTACTTTTGTGTTTTAATTTAGTCATTTACACTTCTATGTATTTCATTAGTGTGAGTTCCTTTAGGCCAGTGAATGGTTATAGTTAAGAATTTAGGCTTTAGAGTTAAATCACCTTAGGTGCAAATCCTAGCTTAATAGTGGTGTGACTTTAGGGTATGTTCCTCATCTGTAAAATGGGACTGTGATATAGTATATAGTGTCCTTCTCCTAGGGTTTTTGAGAAGATTCAGAGACATGAGATTTATAAATTTCGAAAGGAGAACTTTATTTCTTATGATGAGTTGCAGCCTGCCTGCTGAGAAGGAGAATCTCCAGGTGAGACCGAAAACAAGCAGGAAGGAAGGGTGAGACAGGAGTTTTATGCTACACAGGTTGGCTAAACATACCTATTCAGCAGGTTATGGGAGGAGCTATGAAATTCATGAAAGGGGGTTGCACACATGTGTGATAGGCAAGCATGTATGTTACATATACCCTATGTTCACTTTGGGGGACAGAGTTAACATTAAAATGAAGTAAGATTATACGTCAAAAGGTGAAACTTAGGACACAAGGCACTTTGTGTGCAGCCTCCAGCCAGAACCAGTCTAGGGTCAGTGGTCATTTATTAGGGAGGAATGCTTTGTAAGCTGGTCGGCTGTTGTGTTGAAATTGCAAAAAGAGAGGGGTCTGGCTAAGGCACCAACCTGGTTGAATTTTAAGTCAGTGGGGGAGTCTTCTGTTCTTTTTATTTTTTCAGGGCTGGTTTCTGTTTAACTCTTAGGAAAAAAGGTCCGATAAAGGTTAGTGAGGAAGCATGACTGACCTCCCATCACCTCATGGCTGGGAAACTTCATTTTTAAAGTTTTTCTGGGGTCTCCTTGGCCGAGGGAGTCTGTTCAGTCAGGGGAGTTTAGGATTTTATTTTTATTCCACAGTAGATACCCAATAAATGTTTGTTGAATGAATGAGGATATATAAAAGAAAAGTAGAACATTAAGGTAACCACGAGTTAAGGTTAAATAGTTGGGTTTTGCTTTTAATTTTGTGACTAGAATTCTGAGTTTTGCACATATGTTGAACAATATCAGTTTAAATGAAGTCATAGGATATGATGGGCCTGTGGTACCCCACATTTCATAATTCCATGGTAATTAAGTTACAAGTAGGGATGCCAATTTCTAAATACTTGAAATCTTTTCTGGAACATATGGCTTGTTGCCAGTTTTTGTAGACTGCTGTAGCCATTCCTAGTATATGAAGATGTCTTTAGTTATAGCTGTTTTCTCCTTTTTTGGACTTTAAATTATTTATATGCCTAACGGGCATGTTCCTTGCTCTAAAATAATAGTATTTTCTAGTAAAGTTTGTGATGAAATAATTGTCTATAAAATAAAAATTACTGACTTAAGAAGAAAACACAATGAAACTTTATCTGGGATCAATGTACACTAAGTGCGAGGCTCTTTTAGGCAAGATGGTACACAGTTGTCTAACTGATTTCTGTATTTGCATTGAAAAGACCAGTGGGATATAAAAAGAGGAAAACCTGTTTGAATCCCAAAACTAGAGATGGGTGCTGTTTTCACTGGTCCCTGTTCCCTTCAAATTGTATTCAAGTGAAGTAAAAAACTAGTTTTTGTACTACTAAAATGTTTCTGAATCTGTATCAAATACCTTTACTATTATTGAGCCAATGGAAGCATTGGCTAGTTATAATTTAATTTCATTCAAGGTGAGTGGCATATTTGCCTATGGATTTGCACAACTTATTCTAGGATTTTTTTTTGTAGATTTCATAGGATTTTCTGTGTAGAAATATATGAAAATTATATCATCTACAAATAAGAACAGTTTTATTTCTTCCTTTCTAATCGTATGCCTTTTTCATTCCTGTTTTAATTCACAGGTTAGGACTTCGAGTATGTTTAATAAGATTCTTCAGTGTGGACATCCTAGTCATGTTCTCAATCTTTGGGGCATAGAAATAAGTCTTTTACCATTAAGTCTGATTTTAACTGTCAGTTTTTTGTAGATGCCTTTTGTCAAGATGTTCCCTACTTTGCCTTGTTTGCTGACAGTTTTTATAATGAGTACAGGTTGAATTTTGGCAATGCTTTTTCTTTGTTTAGATGATCATGCAGTTTTCTTATTTAGTCTGTCAATATGGCAAATTGCATTGATTGATTTTCTGATTTATTTTCAGGCTTGCATTCTGTGGATAAACTCTACTGATTGTGATATATTATCTTTTTTATACATTGATGGATTCAATTGTCTAATATTGGTGAGGATTTTTGCATCTGTGTTCACAGTGGTTATTGTCCTGCAGTTTTCTTTTTGTAGTCCACTTTTCTGGTTTTGGTAAGGGGTAATTGCTAACCTCATAAATGAGTTGGATAGTGTTCCCTTCTTTTCTGTGTTCTGCAAGAGATTGGGTAGTCCTATTTCTTCCAAAAGTGTTTGGTCAGATTTGCCAGTGAAACCATTTGGACCTGGAGTTTTCTTTGTCAAATTTTTCAATAAGAATTCAATTCCTTTGATATAGAGCTATTCAATTTGTCTATTTCTTCTTGACTATGTTTTGTTAGCTTGTATCTTCGAAGGAATTGGCTCATTTCATCTAAGTTGTCAAATATGTGGGTATAGAATTGCTATTAATAGTAGCATTCCCTCATTATCTTTTTAATGTCTGTAGCATCTGTAGTGATTCCTCCCCTTTCATTTCTGATGTCAGTAATTTGAATTTTTTTCTCTGTTCATCTTGGTCAGTCTGGATAGAAGTTTATCAATTTTATTGATCTCTTTAAAAGATCAGCTTTTAGTTTCACTGTCCTTTCTCCTTTGTTGACAATTTCATTGATTTCTACTGTTCTCATTATTTAATTTCTTTTGCTTTGTTAAGGTTTATTTTGCTTTTCTTTTGCTAGTTTTTTTTCTGGTAGAAACCTCTATTATTGATTTGAAACCTTTCTTTTCTACTATAAGCATTTAATATTGTAAATGTCTAAGCACTGCTTTAGGTACATCCCGCAAATTTGGATGTGATTTATTTATTTTCTTTGCATCCCAAAATTTGAGAAATTTCCCTTGATGCTGCCTTTTTAGTCCATGAGTTATTTGGAATTACATTGTTTAATTTTCAAGTATGTGGGGATTTTACAGATATTTTTCCTGTATTGATTTCTAGTTGAAATCCACTGAGGTCAGAGAATATACTTAGTGTGATTGTAATTCTTTTAAATTTGTTAAAGATTTGCTTTATGGACCAGAATATGGTTGATCTTGGTGAGTATTCCATGTGCACTTTAAAAGAATGTGTATTTTGCTGTTGTTGTGTAGATTGTCCTATAAATGTCAATTAAGTCAAGTTGGTTGTCAGTATGATTCACCTTGCCGATTTTCTACTTGTTCTATTAATAACTGAGAAAAGAGTGTTGAAATCTCCAAGCATATTTATGGAATTGTCCATTTCTCCTTTTAGCCCAATCAATTATTGCATCATGTATTTTGAGCTCTGTTTTTAGATTTGTACACAGTTAGGATTGTTAAGTCTTGGTGCATTGACCCTTTTATCAGTATGCAATGTCTCTTTTTATCCCTGATAATAATCCTCATTCTGAAGTCTGCTTTGTCTGATGTCAGTATAGCCACTCCAGGTTTCTTTTGATTGATGTTTGCATGTTTTATCTTTTTCCATCCTTTTACTTTCAACCTTTCTGTGACGTTATATTTAACATGAATTATTTTGTAGACAATATGTATTTCATTTTTGTCCTTTTTAAAAAATCCAATCTGAAAATTTATGTTTCAGTCGGTATGTTTAGATCATTTACATTGAATGTAATTACTTATATGGTTAGATTTAGAATGTCCATTTTATTGCTTTGTGTTTTTCACCTCTGATTTTTGTTCCTGTTTCCCTATTTCTACCTTTTAAAAGCTTCTTTGAATAACTTTTAGTTTTTCATTTTAATTTATCTCTTTTTTTTGGCAGTATCTCTTTGTATTATGTTTTTAGTGGTTGATCTAGGGATTATAATATACAAATCTAACTTTTCACAATCTACTTAAAGTTAATATTTTTACCATTTCAAGTAAAATGTAGAAGCCTAAAAACCACACAGTTCCCTTTATCCTCCCATGTGTGTGTATGTGTGTGTGTGTGACCTATATATTAAATCTACCTATATTGAAAACCCTGATAGTTAGAATAGTAATTTTTGTTGTCAACAGTCATGTGTGTGTATAAATGATAAGAGGAAGAAAAATCGTATGCTATTCTTGTCAACATACATATATATCATTTCTGTTCTATTATTTTTACTCCTGATGCAGGTTTCCCCCTGGTATCATTTCCTTCAGCTCCAAGAACTTTTCTTTTTTCAAGACTTTTTTCTTTGGCTTCCAACAATGTAATTATGATTTGTCTGGGTATGGTTTATGCTGTTTGGACTTATTTAGCTTCTCAAATCTGTAAATGTATGTTTTTCACCAAATTTGGGGAGTTTGGCAGGGTAGGGGGGGTCAAAATTTTTTTAAATATTTTTTCTGTAGCCATCTCTTTCTCTCCTTATGCAACTGCAGTGACATGATACTGTTCCATAGATTCTTGAATCCTGTTCATTTTTTCAATCTTTTTTTTAAAGTTCTTCAGATTACATAATTTCTCTGGATCTATTCTTCAAGTTCACCAACTCTACAGCCTTCCCCATTTTGCTGTCAAGGCTATACATTGAGTTTTATACTTGATATTGTCATTTTCAATTCAAAAACTTCTATTTTGTTCTTTTTCCAGTTTCTGTTTCTCTTGAGAACTTACATATTTCCATTAATTTCAAGAGCATATTCATCTTACCTCATGGAGCATGGTTATAAGAGCTGCTTTCAAGTCTTTGATAATTCCAACCTCTGAATCATCTTGCGGATGGGACATGTTGTCTTTTCCCTTTGAGAATTGGTCATATTTTCCTGGATCTTTGTATATTGAGTAATTTTGGATTGTATCCTGAACATTTTTAGTACTATATTGTAAAACTCTGGGTTCTATTAAAATTCTCTGGAAAATATTGATTTGTTCTGTTTTGGCAGGTAGTCAGACCATGAGTTCTGTCTCACCTGTGAATGGTGGTTCCAGTGTCAGTTCTATTTTCAGTGCCTTTGCTTTGCTGCTTCAAATGTCTTTTAGCAGTTAGTCTGGAACTTGGGTGGGTGGTAGACTCTGTTGTACTTCAGATTTTAAAGATTTTCTTATGCTAGTTAGGGTTTATCCCACACATGTGCATTTTAGGCATGAAAATGGGATTTGTGTGGGATCATACGTATTAATAGAATGAGAGGATCCTGTTATCCAGCTCTCTTTTTTCTGGGATTTTCCCCATACTACCCAGATCTCCAGGTCCTCTTTCTTAATAATTTGGCTGGAAAGCAGGGATTTTTGTTAGAGATTTAGCTGCCAGTGCTTTGACACCATTCAATGCAACTGGGACTGCCCGTGAGGTGATGCAATGAGAGAAAAGAAAGAAAGAACAGGAATTTCCCTTATACCTTTACCCTAGGGGCCTTGTTTCTAGGTTCCTCTGGCCAAAATCCCCTGGTTCTGTTAGGGTTTTAGATGCCCCACTGCATTACAGCTCTGTGATAGGGTTTTTCTTGGAGTTTTATTGCTTGCACATTGTAGTTCTGCTTAGGGGCTACCCTCTGGTTAATGCCAGGCTATAAGAGTGGAAAGAAATCCTGGAAACATCTCCATGTAAGGATTGTTATTGATATTTAAGTTTGAGTTTTAGAGTCTTTAGGCAGTTATATTTTATATTTTGCCTGGAGATTTTATTTGTAATCATTGGGTGATAATAGGCTCTAGTGGACTCTCCATTTTGGTTGGCAGCAGAAACCTTTCATGAATTTCTAAAAATTGATTGGCTTATCAATTATAGTCATTTCTGATGCTCAAATTCTCCTGTAATGGGCCAGTTGGGGCCCCTTCAGCATTTTAGGATTTTGATTGTGATTGCATTGGATTCCTAAATTTGTTATTAAGGGAAAATTGATATCTTTGTAATATTGTCTTCTCCATAATTCATCCTCTTACGGAATATAATGTTTTTCTCCTTATCCAGATCTTATTTTATGTCTGTTAGTATACCATTTTTTCCCACATAGATATTATATATTTCAGTTTTAGCAGTTCTTAAAATATAATTTCCTACACTGTTCTCTCATTGGTGACTGATTATATATGGCAATTATTGATTTTCCTATCTCCATCTTGCGTTTGGCATTTTTGTTGAATTCTCATTGTAATAGTTTTTCCAACTGATTCTTTTGCATTTTTAGGTAGACAATTACATCTTCTAAAAACAAGGATAGTTTTATCTCTTCTTTTTAACTTACTGGTTCTGGCCTCTATTGGGTAATAGTAGCAGAGATAGCAAGCATCCTGGTTTCCTTTTTGAAATTAAGTAAAATATGTAATGTTTCACTATGAAATATATTTTTTATTGGTTCCTGGTATACTATATTCCTTAAATATAGAAAATTTCCTTCTGATTTGAGGTTCTTAAGTTTTTAAAAAATCAATAATGGGTATCGAATTCTGTCACATGCATTTTTTGAGCTTTTCTGATAAATGCTTTTTTCGCTGTATTAATGTGTTACTGTGATAATATTACTTAATTTCCTAATGCCAAACATTTTTTTAAAAATTTCTGCCATGAACGATTTGGTCATGGGTCATATTTTAATCCGTTTCAAGATTTAACTTGCTAGTATTTTACTTGGTATTTTTACACTTAGGTTCATAAATAAGATTAGCTTACATTTTTTGTCGTAATCTTGTTCACTTTTGTATTCAGGATTATATTGGTCTTACAAATTAACTGGGAAAGTTATGTTTGTCTAAGCTTTGAAAGTTTGCCATGTAAAATAGGGATTTGATAGAACTTTCTAAGAATAGATCTGACTGACCATCTTTCCAAGTTTTTCCTGAGGTAGCTTGGTCTATCTAGGTCAATTTAAGAAAGTTATATTTTCTAGGAAAATTGTTCCTTTTGTTTAGATTTTTAAATTTTTTATAAAGTTGTACATAGTATTACCTCGTAAGTTTTTAGTCTCCTCTGCTTCTGTAGTTATGGCCTCTTTCTTGCTCCAGGTGATTATTGGCATCTTTTTT
>RJWJ010022938.1:0-26335 GCA_004363605.1 Indri indri | reverse complement strand
TTTTTTTTTTTTTTTTTTTTTTTTTTTTTTGAGACACAGTCTCACTCTCTTGCCTGGGGTGAGTGCCGTGGTGTCAGCCTAGCTCACAGCAACCTCAAACTCCTGGGCTCGAGCAATCCTACTGTCTCAGCCTCCCGAGTAGCTGGGACTACAGGCATGTGCCACCATGCCCGGCTAATTTTTTTTCTATATATATTTTTAGCTGTCCAATTAATTTCTTTCTATTTTTGGCAGAGACGGGGTCTCGCTCTTGCTCAGGCTGGTCTCGAACTCGTGAGCTCAGAATGATCCGCCCGTCTCAGCCTCCCCGAGTGCTAGGATTACAGGCGTGAGCCACCGCGCCCGGCCTGAGACAACCACTTTTATCATTCAGTTTTTCTGGTGGTAACTTCCTATCTCCAAATAACATACTTCAACAATTATATCTTCATTTATCAACTACTTAAACATTATCTGTTGACTTCTTCTTACTATGACAAAATAATTTAGCTTATTTATAGCAACTAACTCTTTCTCTCTTCTCCTCCCAGATTTTGATAGTTTTTTATTACCATTTGGTCTGCTCTATTAATTACCTTGGTAACTTTATTAAATACTATTTTAAACTGTGATTTCTTATTCCATCAATTTTCTACAGCATCTCTTGACCAGTCACGATGGAAGACATAGTTATTAGTGCCCATTCTTCCCTCCTTCTCTCCTCCCCGTCCTCCTGGTCTCTGTGTTCTGTACTCGTATGTCCAGCAAGGTTGATTACATTCACATTCTGTTCTGTAGAAATAATTAGGTCTTCAGCACTTTATCTAGAGAGATTGATTATAAAATTTGGCTGCTAATACACTGCGTTTATGTGATTATGACTGTGTCACTGTTATTCATTGCAGGGCCAAATAGTGTACTATAATTGCACCTCATTTCCCACAGTTCCAGTGTCACAACCTCTGTACTCCCAGGAGAATGTTCCTAGCATCAAAGTGAAGTAAATTTTCCTTTACTCTCTCCCAATTGCTCAAAACTATACCACCTATTACTTTGTTTTATATTTGGACCAGGACTTCTTTCCTTTTCCTTCTGCTTTTATTTATTTATTTGTTTATTTACTTATTTACTTTCTTACTGTTTGTGGAGTTTCTTGAAACCATAGGATAAATCATAGCACATCTTCTGGGGATATCATTTTCCTTGGAGGTTTTTTTAAGAGATTTTTTTAAAACTTCATGCTGAAATATAATGTGAATATAGAAAAGTGTTCATATCAGAAATGATATGACTCTATCACATATCATATGGTCAATTTTTACAAACCAAACACCTATGTAACCAGCACTCAGATCAAGGTCTGTTTTTCATTCACCTTACCTGGTACTCAGGGATCCCTTTCAGTTTGAGGGACTGTGTCTCTTCTTACATTCTTTCTTTGATAATGTCCTTCCCTTCATTTTCTCCGTTTTCTCTTTCGGGAATGTCTGTTAGTTGTGTGTTGAACTTCTTGGGTTGATCCTCTAGGCCGCTTACCTTTTCTCTCATGTTGTCTATGTTGTAGCATATGAATGAGTTAATAGAAAGTCTGACTGAGATGTCTGTGTATCCAGGCTTGCTTGTCCACTTGCTGATTTTATTTTGGTGAGCCAGCAGGGAACAGGTTGTTATAATGGGTGCTCCCCAAAATGCCAGAAGAGAGAGCACTTTATTTGGGGGGCACCAACATGCCACTAGGTACCCTAATTGATCCTGGATGGTTTAATTCCTTTAACAAGCAGCCTCTTATATTTTGCCTAGGGGTGAATGCCAGGCAGCCTGTGTTCTGGATCCAGAGGGTGGGGGTGCAGGGAAGGATTTCATATACTTACCTTCAGGTTATCCCCCTGTATTCAGCCCCCGATTCCTCCTGCCCTCTCTTGTGGCTGCGTCTCCAAGTCTGGAGTCTGTCTAAGCCTCTGCTGGCCCGACTGGTGCCCTGCTCAGCTGTAACCCCCTAAGTGGTGTGGATCTCCCTCAACTGCCAACACTCTTCTCTTGTTTTTTTGCTTCCAGAAATTTGTTGAAATCTCTCACCCACTGATATTACCGTCTGCCATCCTTTTTCCTGTTATGAGTTCCTTATTTTATTCCTTCCCTTTCATTTTGGTGGGGCCCTGGGACAGGAGATAAACATTTATGCTCTTAAGGTACAAACTAAGGTGAAAGCTACTTTTAAAAACAGTTGTTTTGTTTTCTCAATCCGGATCGAAACTGGAAACTATTAGTAAACCCCCAGCTAGCCAAGCCTGGATGACCTCATTTTGGCCTCTGTCGCCTCTGGCCCCAGGCCCTGTCATGAGCATTCCTCTAGCAGCCTCCGGAGCACCCTTTCCTCAACCTCTGCCACCTAGACCATGGAGTCAAGCGAGCCCTCAGCTGAGAAACCGGACACCTGGGTTCTGACTCCAGCCCTGCCACCGCCTCCTTCTGGGCCCCCAGGCCAGCCCCTCCACCTCCCCGGGTGCCCTCTCTGTGACTCGAGAGGCCCTTGGTCTGCTGTGAGCTGGGTTTTGCCAGGATTGGCTGGGTGCTTGGAGAGCAGCCCGGCCTCTTTGCCCAGGCGGTGGGAGCAGGTGGGCCAGAGACGAGCCCCAAGCACACAGGAGGGGGCTTGAAGGCTGAGCTGAGGCTTCTGCAACAGCAGGCTGCGCTAGCTGTGAACCCTTCCACCCACTCTCTTTCCCATCATGGCTGAACCTCTATCCTCTGCCTCCAGCAGAGGGAAGAAAGAACTGAAGGCTGGAGAGCCAGATTTTTCCATTTTCTTTTGCTTTCTCTCTCTCTCTCTCTCTCTCTCTCTCTCTCTCTCTCTCTCTCTCTCTCTCATCGTAGTGCCAAGCTGACGATCTGGGCTGCAATACCTGTGTCTAACCCCACCTTCTTTTTTGGGTGCTCCCCCTTTCCTTGCCGTCCTTGAATGATTATTTCTTCTAGAAGCACTACCTGAATGTTCATGGGGCCGGTGGGGGTGGGACGAGGGCTTGGGCTGTACCGTGTGGAGGAAAGACAGGAGACAGGCGAGGTGGAGAGGCCAAGCTCACAGGCTCGGGTAGGAGATGAAGTGCCACTTGGCCGTGGGATGACAGAAAGGAGTAGCAGCTGTAGCAGTTAAAAGCATTGGTTTTGGAATCAGACAAACCAGGATTTGAATCTTGGCTCCGCTAATTAGCTGTGTGACTCTGGGTAAATCACGTTGCTCCCGTGAGCCTCAGGTTCCGGATCTATACAGTGAGAAGAACGACCTTGCACAGCTGTTACAAAGATAACACAAGTCCTGGACCATTGTAGGGACATACTAGATTGTAAATTCATGATTATTTGTGTTATTATAAGGCGGAATACACTAAGGACCAAATAAAGCCTGCTTATTATTTTTATTATGATTATATAATATATAATATTTGTTTATGTTTGAAAGGAGCATGAAGTTGAGGAAGGCATTCGCTGAGGAGGCAGCATTTGACCTCGTCACTCCTTGGGTCAAGCCTCCCAAGGGCTCCCCAGCAATTACAGGATGAAGTTCACACTCTGCTGCCTGCTGTTCAAGGCTCTCTTGGTTGTAGTCTGCCTCTCTTTCTTCTCTTCAAAATATGTGAACTGATACTTGCCTCTTTTTTTTTTTTTTTTTTTTTTTTTTTTTTTTTTTTTTTTTTTTTTTTTTTTTTGAGACAGAGTCTCACTCTCTTGCCTGGGGCGAGTGCCGTGGCATCAGCCTAGCTCACAGCAACCTCAAACTCCTGGGCTCAAGCGATCCTACTATCTCACCCTCCCGAGTAGCTGGGACTACAGGCATGCGCCACCATGCCCGGCTAATTTTTTCTGTATATATTTTTAGCTGTCCAATTAATTTCTTTCTATTTTTGGTAGAGACGGGGTCTCGCTTCTTGCTCAGGCTGGTCTCGAACTCCTGAGCTCAGAACGATCCCCCCGCCTCGGCCTCCCAGAGTGCTAGGATTACAGGCGTGAGCCACCGCGCCCGGCCTGATACTTGCCTCTTTATTTCCTGAAAAAGACATTCTAAAAGTGATAGACAAATATTTCATTTGAACTACGCAGAAGTCTTTGTCATCATCATCATCATCATCATCATCCTTATCATCCCAGAGCTTGTTCAGTGAGTTGTGGTAAACAAGGATGATAGGAAGAATGATCACCGGCAAAAGGGTAGCCAGCAGCCAAAACTATCATAGCCTTTATTTTGCATCCTCGCTGCCATCTTTGCCTTCAATATTGTTCGGCTCCATTGCTGAAAGCAGTTCTACTGTGCAGTGAGCTTTCTGATTTGTCCTATGGTTCATCTAGCTTGTTCTTCTCTTTTTACAATCTTCATGGGATTTTCTTGCCTGTCACCATTACCTCATCCACTTGTCTTCTATACTCTTTCTGTCATTTCTAGTCTGATACTTGGCTCAGATGGGCTACTTGAAAAGGAGTCCTCCTCCACCCGAAAAATCTTTCAAAAGGTTTTTACTTTCACTTTTCACATTGTAATGATTGAGGTGGCACTTGGATTTGGGAGGCATCTTTACCTCCTCTTAGTGCTTTTCCACTTCCTGGCTATGACAAGTAGGTCTTCCTGCCACTTGCGGTGCAGGGAAGCTCTTGCATGCTCCTTTAGGTAAGAGTACAGTCCCACTCATGCCTCTGTTCCCTTCCTAACCCTGCACTCAAGAGTTCCCTAAGCATATTCGGCTTCTTGATGCTTCTGCGCCTTTATGCTGGCTGTTCCTGTGGCAGCCAGAATGTCTACGTGGCAGATAACTACTTGACTTCTGCAGAACACCTTCTGTGTACCTCACACTGTTCCAGGCACTTGGAAACAGTGAACAAAACAGACAAATCCTCTGCCCCATGGGGCTGACATTCTAGTGTGTGTTCACCTGGGGTGGGGACAGAAAAGAAACAAATAAACACAAAGATGCATAATATGTCTAATCGTGGTAAGTATTATAGGGAAAAATAAAGCTGGGCGGGGGATGGGACTTACAGAAGGCCCAGTCAACTCAACCACAGCCAATATTGGCACAGCCACTATTAAGCAGTCTTTTCTCATTTAAGTATTTTCCAGTGTTATCACATATTCTTTATAACCATAATCCTCCCAACCACCTTATCATAGTAGTGCTGTTATTATCTCCATTATATTGGTGAGGAAACTGAACCTTAAAGATGTAAATCATATAGCTAGGAGGGGCAGAACTGGGATTCAAACCCAGGCCTGGCTGACACAAAGCCTGTGCTCATAGCTACTTTGTCATCCTACAAGCCATCACCACAATTCTCTGGCATCAGAATTATTATGCCTATTTTATAGTTGGAGAAACTGAGTTCAGAAAGGGGAATGAACTCATCCATGGTTGCCCAGCAAATGAATGGATTTGAATGCAGATTTGTCAAGGCTAGGCCCTTCTACAAACCCTGCCTAAGGATCTATAGACTTGCCTGCCTCTACATCTTCTGGGCCCAGGCAAGGTACCAATTGAAGCCCTTGGCCCTCTCCTCCTCTCTTCCCACCTATGGTTCATATGGAACCTTAAGATTGTACAGAGACCCCAACTTAATTCTCCAAGCCCTGTCTATCTCCCCTTCCCCTCTGGGCACCCCTTGGGCCTAGCAGATGGACCTTGATCATAAGACCACACAATTCCTGAAAGTAAGCTCAAGAAATCTGGACAAGAAATTCTGGGGTCCTGGGTACCTGGAGTGTAGTCTAGAGGGGATAGGGCCAAAGAGCCTGATGGGCATGGCTCCTCGGCCCCACAGACCCTTTGCCTCATGGGGAGGGGCCCCTAAAGTGTGGGGCCCAGAGCAGAGGCCTCTGTTTCCTAGTACAGCCCATGATATTGTGATTTTTAATAGGCTGGGCTCCAAAATCATCCTCCTTTGGCTTCCTGAGTTAGGTCCTACTTTGCAGTGAAGGGGTCAGGGTGTGTTCCATGGACCTTTGGGGTATCTGGCCAGTGAAGAATGGAGCCTTCCCAGCAAGTCTCACTGGATACGCACACAGATTCTTAGGGCCCCCTTCACAGTATTTTGTTCATGGCAGTCTTAGGATACTTATAATTTCTTAGTAGCTTTTTAAAAATTATATGTTTAATGCATTCTTTCATTAGAAAATTTAGAAAAACTTAAAAAAGTAGAGGAGAGAAACATTACACATAACACACAGAGGCAGCCACTCACAGCATTTGGTGTATTTCCCTTGTTCTCTGCATTCTTTTCATGTTGTCAAAATGATTTTACACATGCAATTTTTTCTTGCTTTTTTTATTTGAGCATTTCCTCATGTAATTGCATATTCTTCATAACCATCATTTTTAGTGGCAGCTGACATACCATGATGGAGCTAGCCATCCTCTGAATGTAGGGTGTAGAAGCTGGGCCCATTTTTTCATTGGTTTAAATCATGCTGCAATGGACACCCTTGCACATGCAGCTTTAAGGGAACTTACAGCTTTTAGGGAACTGATCTTATGTAGGAGCAATTGTATTCAGCTAATTTCCCTTTCTAGATGGGTTCCCTCTGGCTGGGTCTGATTCTGATTCATGCTTGTAGTCATTCATTTGTTTATTCATTCTGTCACCACATATTTACTCTGTATCTCTGGAAAACAGACCCTGAGAGCTGGGGGGTCCAGGCAGGAATGAGACACAGCCCCAGACTGCCAGGAGCTTAGTCTGTTAGGAGAGTCAGGCATGGAAATGGGCAATTCGACAACAGTCTGATCAGGGCTGCGATGGAGGCAAGAGAAGGGCCTAACCCGGCCCAGGGGCATGAAGACAAGCTTCCTGGAGGAGGTGGAGCCTGGATGAATCATGGGTAATGAAAAGGAGTTGGCCGGAATAAGAAGGGGTGCTTCCTATTAACACAATGAGTTGAATAAACTTATTTCTCTCTGTTGTTTTCCCAAATCCCACTAAAATATGAACAAAGGAATAAAAAAGGTAGAAACACATAAGGTCTGGGATGCTGGCCAGAAGTAAACTATTCCACTTAGAGAATCTGGGCAATACTCAGGATTCAGAGGTACTGTGGACCTCAGAAGGCAGGGTGAGGTATAGATCTGAAAACAGGGGCATGTTGAGAGTCTTTTCCTCTTGGCCCTTTCCCAACGCCATCCAGTCAGTGACTTCCCTTACCCCTGCCTCCCTGCCCCATCCCTATAGATGGAGGTCGATTCTTTGGAGAAATTGAAGTTAAGAGGCTTTGGACTTGAGGACACCAAGCACAATGGAGCATGGAGTGAAACAAGGCTGTGGGTAAAGGGATCTGCAACCTAAAACAGCGGGACTCCAGCCCCCTTCCACCTAAAACGGTGGGACTCCAGCCTCCTTCCACTCCCCCACTTCCAGGATATCAAAGTCAGGTGTACACAACAGATCAAAGGATTCCTCTCTGGGGAAACTGAAAGGCCCCAGAAAAAGAGGCCTCTAAAACACAACATTTGGGAGTCTTCCAACAAAAGAACAGGCTTTTTCAGCCCAATAACTTGATATTGATGAAGCCCACCACCTGGCAAGCTCCAAGTACACACAGAGCTTCCAAGCAGCTTGGTAGAGTCATGGAAACCAATGGCCAAGGATCTCCAGCCAAGGACCCTGGAAGGCAGACTGAAAAAGCAAACAAATAAAGAAACATAAAAAAGGAATTTGGAAGGAACAGAGGTAATGAAGGAAGGAGAAGAAACCTGGGAAATTAAAAATAGTGAGAGCCAAAATAAAAATTTCAGCAGAAGGATTGGAAAATAAAAGATGAGGAGATATCCTAGGAAGCAAAATAACAAGACAAGGAGAGTGACAACAGAAGAGAGAGAGAAAATTGGAAGATCAGTTGAGGAACTCCGATATCTAACAATAGGGGTTCCAGAAATAGAGAATGGAGCAAACAGCAGGAAGGAAATTCTCAAAGACATAATGTAAGAATATTTCTTAGAACTGAAGGAATGAAAACTCCCGCTGAGTACCCAGCAAGCAAAATGATAAAAAGGCCCACTCCAAGATATGCCACTGTGACATTTCAGAATACTAGGGATTAAAGAGAAGATCCTAAGAGCTTCCAGAGAAAAAACACATCATATACAAAGGATTGAGAAAAGGAATGGCATTGGACTTCTCAACAGCAACGCCAGAAGCTAGGAGATGATGGAGCAGTGCTGTCAATATTCCGAGGGCAAAGGATTTCCAACCTAGAGGCCTATACTCAGCTGAATTATCAATCAAAAGTGAGAGTATTCAGTTCTAGAAACTGGAAAGCCCAAAAAAAACCAAAAATGAACAAACAAAAAAGAGTGAGGGTATAAAAACGGTATTTTCAGACATGTAAGGTCTAAAAGTTTTATGTCCTATGCCTCCTTTCTCAGGAAGCACTGCAGAATGTGCTCCAGCAAAATGCAGACAGAAACTCAGAAAAAAAGCCATGGAATCTAGGAAACAGTACACCCAACACAGAAGAGAGGTGAAGGGAATCCCCGGGTAATGGAGAAGAGAGGTCTTAGGGCAATACCTGGGCAGACTTGGAGAGCGGCCAGTCTAGATTGTAGCAGGAGGACGGATGTTTCTAAGGAAAAAAAAAAATCCAATGGATTACCTGATGTGTGAAAACATATTGAGAGGAGAATTGCATTTCTGACAGTTTGGGGAGAATTGATCATTTGTATGAAGAAAACTAAGCCAATAAAAAATTCATGGACAGTAATCGATACTGGAGAAAATCAAAAGTTGTATGGGAAAGGAGGTTGTAATCATAGTATAAGATATGATTTATCCATTACTAGTATCCATGCAGTCATAATAATGTCGATTTATCACCAATGTTGATTTAACCCAAACTTTGCGGTATAACTCTAATGCTGGAATGAGAGGAGGGCACGTGTGTACCTGCAGGACACTGGAGTGAATGGAAGTAGTCAACACACAGTCATGCATGTAAAACAGTGTTTAAAGACATACGTGGTGGTAGCAGTGTGTGTAAGAGAGCTGTATTCTCTTACTGCGTAGTAAGAATTCAGGACATAACATATAAAACTAAAAAAACAAATCAAGAAACAGAAGGATGCATGTGTTCTTTAGAAGTGAGGAGGAAAATACTGAAAAAGCAGTTCAAAGAGTTGAACAGGAGTTGCCTTTGAAACTGGGAGTTGGGAGCAAGGAGGGGTAAAGCAGGGAATTTGGGGTTTTTTTGTTTGTTTTTGTTTTTTAGGTTTTTTTAAATTTTTTTGAGACAGAGTCTGGCTCTGTTGCCCAGGCTAGAGTGCCGTGGCTTCAGCCTATCTCACAGCAACCTCAAACTCCTGGGCTCAAGTGATCCTCCTGCCTCAGCCTCCCAAGTAGCTGGGACTACAGGCGTGTGCCACCATGCCCGGCTAATTTTTTCTACATATTTTTAGTTGTCCAGCTAATTTCTTTCTATTTTTTTAGTAGAGACGGGGTCTCGCTCTTGCTCAGGCTGGTCTGGAACTCCTGAGCTCAAATGATCCTCCCGCCTCGCCTCCCAGAGTGCTAGGATTACAGGAGTGAGCCACCGCGCCCGGCCTGTTTTTTGTTTTTAGCAATCCCTGCAGTGCAATGTGACTTGAAAATCTATAGACATGTATGACTGGTAAAAAAATAAAATTAAAAAAGGACACAAAAGACAATGTCAAAAATGGATCAGCCATGTAAACATATACCTAAAAAACAAGACCATCAACTCAGAAAAAGGTAACTAAAAGAGTTGAAAGAAAACCATTGTTTTTGTTAAGAACCTTTTACAATTTGACTTTCTAAACCATGTTCTTGTATTACTTTAATAAAATTAAAAATCATTTAAAAAACATAAAGAGGGGAAAGTGAGTTCCAGAGGTAACAACCAACAGATGTGCTCAAAAGGCAGGTGGAAGGAGGAGTGAGATTTAGAGCTTTGGAGAGGTTGGGCTTGATCAGTAGGGAGGTCAGTGGGGAAACTGTAGAACATTCAAAGCAGGAGAACCACGTCAACTGATTGGTGCTTTAGAATGTTCCTGTAGCGGTCAATGTGAGAAAGGAGTTGTCCATTGAAGATACTTGCAGTCAAACAAAGTGATGTTACAGAGAAAAGTTGCCTGGCTGCCCCAGGGCTGGCTCTCGGCTTTTGGAGAGACCCGCATGATTCTTGGACCAGGGTACCTGCCTGTTTTTCCTTAGGACACTCCTGGGAGGAGCCCTGTTCGCAATCGTCCCTTCAAGTCTCATTTTTAAAAAAATCTACTTCCATTGGTGTCCAACCTCCTGGATTCTGGTGGACACACGATCTTTTAGACATGTTACTCAAATCCTGGCTTGAGGACTGGTCTCTCTCATTCAGGTGACTCTGTACATCTTATTTCCAGTGCATTTGTGTTTGTTTAATTAGTTTAGCTTTCAGAGGCCAACCTTGTTTATCTAATTCCAGGTTCTTGGGGAGAGGCACCGTATTCCCCCAGTTACTGCTTATAGATAGCTTGGAGGACCCAAACAAGAGGCAGGGAATTCAGTGAGGAGGCAAGGACAGAAAATCCAGCAAGGTGACTCTAGGGCCTCCGTTCTTTTCATTCGTTCTGCTCTGTTATCCCCATAAGTCCCCAAAAGGTTCAGGGACTTTTGATATTTTGCTATTTATCCTCCCATCTTCCAGATTGCCTCTTGTATCTGGAAGCAGCAGCATCAAAATCCTTGGTCAGATTACATGCTCAAGTTTTTGGTTCAGAAAATATGGTCACTATACTCATAGGCTTCAATACGTTACTGGTTATTGAGCGTCACTGCTGTGGATGGAAATTGGCATGTCCAAGCCTTTTGAGAATCCTGGGGTCCTATGTGGCCTTTCATTAAGAGAGGGAGTAGCAGGAGAATCCATCTCTACTGACATGGATTGACAAAGTGGGATCTGGTCTCTGGGTCTTTGCTTCCCTGTGTAGATAGCAGGATCTAGATAAAAGAAAACTTTAGGGTTCTGAAGGAATGAAATATTTTAAGGACTGAAGATTCCTTGGAACTCAACTAACATAGCCCCATCATTTTATTTTTTATTTATTTATTTATTTATTTATTTATTTATTTATTTATTTATTTTTGAGACACAGTCTCACTCTCTTGCCTGGGGCGAGTGCCGTGGTGTCAGCCTAGCTCACAGCAACCTCAAACTCCTGGGCTCGAGCAATCCTACTGTCTCAGCCTCCCGAGTAGCTGGGACTACAGGCATGCACCACCATGCCTGGCTAATTTTTTCTATATATATTTTTAGCTGTCCAATTAATTTCTTTCTATTTTTTTTTTTGGTAGAGACGGGGTCTCGCTCTTGCTCAGGCTGGTCTCGAACTCCTGAGCTCAAACGATCCGCCCGCCTCGGCCTCCCAGAGTGCTAGGATTACAGGCGTGAGCCACCGCGCCTGGCCTAGCCCCATCATTTTACAGGTGAAGAACCAAGGTCCAGAGGGAAGTGACTTGTCCAAGTTTACCCTGCCAGTTAGGGAATGAGCCATAACAGAACCCAGCATTCTTTCTGCTAGTCTCTGCTACCTCCCAAAAGTGTGGTGACCCAGCTTCATGAAGTGGGAGGCAGCTTGAACATTGGGCAGGGCATGAGAAAGGAAGAGGTGAGGTGGACAGCATAGCACTGGTGGTAATTGTTGACTATATATAATTAATAATATGCTAACTACAGAAAGGATGCTAGACCTCTGAGGTGAGCTGCACCCCCACATTGAGGGTCATATGATGCTGTGTACCCTCAAACTAGTAAGAGTCAGTCTGCAGTGAGGAGAATTGGCTAATTCACTCTGCAGTTGACCTGGAGCTCTTTCGCTCTGCTTTGCTGCCATCTTGAGTACTGTAACATCATATAGAAATACTCTTCAAGCAGAAGTACCTCTCTTGTAGTCTCTCAGAAGAAAGAGCACTGGAGAGGAAGGGTCTATCAGTACCTCTCTGGCTTGATATTGGGGAATGAAGATGGGGGAACTCACCCTGTGTGTGTGTGTGCCTAGAACTGAGCTTCTAGTACAGTGGAGTGTGGTAGTAAGAGCACAAGCGTTGGGGTTCGCTCTAAGCTCCCCTGCTTGTGTCACCTTGGGCATGTCATTGCAATCTCTCTGAGTTTCAGTTTCATCATTTTCACATTGGATGAATAACCCCCACTTTGCAGGATCAACGGAGATAATGTGCGAAAAGAGCCTAACACCATTTCTGGTACATAGTACGTGCTCGATTATTCACAATGATGGTGGAGGTGACTATATATGTTATTTAAATCCTAAAGTAGATTGGGGCAGGTTGCCAGCCCGTGAACTCTTTGAGGGGTTGTATTCCCAGATCAGGCCCCGGTATACAGTAGATAATAAATGTGTGCTGCATTTGGGGGCAGGTGAGTCGCGAGGAAACCAGACTGCCTAGGGCAGAGGGTGGGTGTTAGAGAGACAGGCTGGGGGGCTTGGCCGCAGTTCTGTAGGCAGCTGGGGAGTCATTAAAGTCAGGCCCCTCAGATCTAGTACATGAGAACAATTGGGCCGGGCCTCAGAAGCAATCTTATTGCTGCAGAGGGAGATGGGAAGTTTTAATAAATGTGATAAGGTGCTCTGTGGCTCTGGTCCTCTGTTCCTCCGGGGAGCTGAGAAGGCTAAAGGTTGGTACCACTGTCATCAGCTGAGCATGCAGCATGTGCCAGGCAGTGTGCTAGATAGACCAAGCCTCACAGCCACCACGTAGAGGGAAGGATTCTTGCCATTGCCCACTCCCATGCACCATTTTACAAGTGAAAACACTGAGGCTCGACACAGTGGGGTGCCTTCCACAGGATTATGTGGTCAGTAAGGTGTGGAACTGGGAGTGCTGAGCTCCAACACTCTGATTGTCTACCTGCCCGCCCTACTTCTTACGAGGCCCACCTCCCCTCCCTGTGTGTCCCTCTGTCATTTGGCACTCAGCGTAGATGGCCGCTCTCCTCACTAAAGTCATGTCTTGGCCCTCTCAGCTGAGGACAGAGTCTGGGACGTGTTCATCTTTATCTTCTTTGCAGCCCAACATGGGAGAGGGCAGGAGGCCTGGGGTGAAGAGGGAGGAAGACAAACACTTCCAAGTTCCCTGGTCCTCCTTCCTCCCCTTCCCCGCCCCCAGTGGACGGCTGCTCCACTTCCTAACCTTCCCTCTCCCCTGCACACACGCGCGCACACACACGGGTACACACATGCGTGTGCTTGCACACTCCTCTCAAGCTCTTGAGGAGGAGTAGCCGGCGGGGAGGAAGGAGGGGCGTGGTTCAGATTGAACTGTTCCCTTAGAGCTGTCCCCTACTCCATTCTCTTCTCTCGCTCTTTCTTGGCCTCTGAGGGGCCTCACAATGAGAAAGGCCGACCAGTGTGGTAGAAAGGAGCCTGGCAGCTGACTCATTTACCCTCTCAGCCTCATTCTCTTCATCCGGAAAATAAGCAGGTTGGACCAGGCAATTGGCAAAGCCTCTTCTATGGTGTTAATAATACCTGGTATTTGTCTACTGGGTTCCAAAGGGCTTAATCATCCCAACATCACTGTGAGGGTTCGCCTCATGTTACAAATGGGGAGACTGAGCCTCAGACTCCGAGGGTTGAAGCGACCTGCCCAGGTCACGGGGCTGGTAAGCGGCAGAGCCGATGATTTGAGCCCAGGTCTTTCTATGCTTCAAGCTCAGGCTTTGCCCCTGCCCGTGGCTGCAGGCTGCCTCTCAGGCCACTCAGAGGGAAGCCGCACTCTGCCATGACCCATTAGGCCCCATGTGATTGGTTCCCGGTACCCCTCTGACCTCTGACCTCGCCTCTCTCCGCTCTTCCCCTGCTCACTGCACCGCAGCCACCCTGTCTCCTTCCCCGTTTCTCCAACTGGCCAGGCGCTTTCCCCTCCCACAGCCTTTGCACTTGCCATTCCCTCTGCATGAAATCACCCTTCCCCTTGTTTTCACGACGTGCATTAGGGCTCAAGGCCCTCAAGGCCACTGCCTAGGGCAAAGGGAGCAGAAGAGTAGACAGCATATGCTGACTGCCTTGTTTTTTTTCTCTGTTTCCCTTTCAGATCTGATGGTGAGAATTCCAGAACGGTCAGGTCAGTACCTCCTTTCTTTAATAGTAGTTGGGAGATGGGGCAGGGCCTGGGGTGGGGGCCTCTGGTTTGTCACTTCGGGATCCATGGGCAGGGTTAGGGGCCAACTCAGGGTTTTTCCCTGTTCGTATTAGGAGTGGGTAAGGAGTGGGGTGGGAGGGCGGGGGCTGTGGCAGGTGTGTGGGGAGGTTGAAGACTGTTCTTAGACTTTCGGACCCTAGCTGACTTGGGGTCTTGGCCGAATACCACAGGGGTTCATAGGAGCTGCCCAGATGTGAAAGCCGATCTCTAGAGAGGTCAGCTCTGGACCCGGGACCTTTTCCATCTTCTCCTCCCAGGAGAAGAGGGTACAATAGATGCTGGGCTTCACTGGCCTAGCAATCACATTCCATCCTGAACCATGCCAGCCCTGAGTAGTGAGATTTGTATGGACTTCGAATGCAACACATTCTAGACATTAGAAATATACGTAACAATGAAAGTAAGATTTTTTTTCACGTGCTTGCTAAAAAAAGTTTACAAGCTTCAGTCAGTTTTAAAGGCATGATCCATCTGCCACTTGGGGAGGCAGGAGTAAAACTGGAGTAGAGACAAGGGCTCTTTGTGCATTTTCAATGCCTAACCCCATCAAAAGCTTCATGAAGGCAGAAGTGTCAAGTGCAGGGATTGGATGGGAATGATGGGGTGGGGGTCAGGATAGGGCCCAGTCAGTCTTATCATCCAGGTTGGGGCTATGGGATGGGCCTCTGAGATGAGACGGACCCAGGCAGCAGAGGCACAGATGGGTACAGTCTGTCCCAGCCAGGGCTGCCACTAGCATATATGGCACCTTTGTGAAAGATAGAATAAGATGCCCCTTTCAAGGGCGTCCTTTCGAGTGGCTCGATTAGAAAAAATGCTTCCTTTCCTCTGGGCTACTGTGGCCCTTCACCAAGATTCTTGGTGTGGTGAGCATAGCATGGGTTGGGTATCAGCCCCTGTTCATGCCTTCTTGGCTGTGACCCCTTTTGCAGGGCACAGCTTGCCCAAACATGCAGCAGCCCTGGTCTTGTCATCCAGGCAGTGGCTATGGGCTGCAGGCAGAGGATGCCAGCATGCAGACAAAAGTGTCTGATGAGACACACTCTGTCCTAGCATCCCAGGCAGGGAGTCTGAGATGAACACACTGATGCCCAGAGCCAAGGTTTCGGCTGTGGGATGGATGCACGCTGAGGCCAGCATTCAAGCAGGGGGAATGTGATGGACACAGTCAGTCCTAGCGTCCAGGCAGGGGGAGATGTGATGAGAAATAATTAGTCCCAACATGCAGCCAAGGAGCATGTCACAGACGCAGCTTGTCCTAGCACTTATGAAGGCACCCCGTCTAACAAAGAATATGAATCTCACTGTCCCACTGAGGGTTTAGAGAAAGGCAACCTGGGCTGACCCCAAGCACGGGGCTCCTACCAGGCACCCCCGATATTGTGCCTGCTATTTGTTGAAGAGCAAGATGGAGGGTGTCTCTAATTCTCAGCCCTGCCCTGCAGGGGAGTTCCTAGGAGCTCAGGGAATTTAAGAATGATCATAATCATAAGTCATATGATGACATACATTGGGCCTTTACAGCTTCCAGAAGTTTTCAGGGACTTTGTTTTGTTTGATCCTCCCGGCGACACCGTAGGTGGAACCTGGGCCATCTTTATCATCGTTGTTTTACAGTTGAGGAAACTGAGGCTTAGGGTGGTTAGGGGTTTTGCCTACAGCCAGGCAACTAATATATGGCGGAGCCAAGATTCAAACCCAGGTCTGCCTGGCACCAATCCCAGAGCCCTGCCCACACCGTCACCGTGGGAGCTCTCGACAGCCTGGCAGATAATAATAATCATCCTCATCCTCATCCTAATATTAGAAATTATAGCAATCATCTTGGTTCCTACTAAGAACTCTGAATATGATCTTATTTAATGCTCACAACAGCCCTGTTAGGCAGGGATTACGATCCCCGATTTACAGCTGAGGAAAATGAGGTCCCGACAGAGTCAGTGCCTTGGGCTGTCTGGTTCCAAAGCCAGCATTTGTTTTACTCAGACACATTTCCTGCCATCCATCCTGGGCCCACAGTCAAAGAGGCTATAGGGGCCCTGAGGACTCAGCAGTCGGGGAAGCGAGGGACAAAGTCAGGCTGTGGGAATGGCCTAAAGTGTGGCATGTGTGGAGCAAGATGTTTCCACCGTGGCGGGAAGACCCTTTAACATGGAACCAGGACTAGGTGGGGCCCTTTGAGGATGCTCTTGGGACCACTTATAGATTCTTGAGTTCACTCCAGTTAGGGATCAGGCAGAGCTTCCTAGAGCAGGCAGTGTGCGAGCAGGGCTGTAGAGAGCCGCCGTGCAGACTTTGCATAAAGAAGGTATTGCGGGAGGTGGAATCAGCACGTGGAAGAAAGCAAGGGGTGAATTTAGAGACAGAGAGCAGTTGGTGGGGCCAAAACAGATCTGGGCAGGAAAAGAGCAACTGTTATAGTTCAGAACACTGGCTGGGGCTGGGTCACGGCTACCTTCTGTCATCAGTGGGGAGCTGGGGAAAGTTGGAGGAGAGAGGCTGGGCTCTGTAGCATAGAAAGGGCGGAAATTTTGGATCCAGGCAAAGGGCTTCATTTTCGCCTAAGTTGCCTTCTAGTCACGTGACTGGACAAATTTGTCCTTTGGAACCCCAGTTTCTTCATCTAATAAATGTTATGTGTGCGTATGTGTTTGTGGAGAAGGAAGGGCTAGGAGGGTAGAAGAAACAGTGGGGAGAAGGGTTAGGCCTGGACTCTTGTGGAAACTGTATAGCGAGGAGTGAGCAGAGTAGGTAGATTGCAAACCTCCCATGGCAGGGCCCAGGCCCGAGGGCTTCTAAGTATGGGGTATCAGAGGAAGTGCGGAATCTAATTAGAGCCGAACAGCTGGTGACGAGAGAGGGCTGTGGGCAGAGGAAGGTGCCTGGACTTCCTGTAGATCTGTGAGAACTTGTCACAGATCTAACCTAAAGGCAGCTTAAGCCAAGGTCCAGGGAGCTACTGGCCATGGCTCAAGGTCACAAAGCTAGCTAGTAACAGAGCCTGCTTCCTAGCTGTGAGCTCTTTGCAAAGTCACTTAACTTCTCAGGTCCTTAGTTCCACATCGGCGAAATAGAAACAATAATCTTGACTTCTCTGGGTTGATAAGAGAACTTAAAGTAAAGCAATGCTTAGCATAAAATAGGTGGCTCAACAAATTGCAGTGCCCTCCACTCGCCCCTAACCCAAGCCATTGTCATACACCGTGTAATCGAACTGGGAAAATGTGGAGAAGTGTAGAATCTGAAAACAGAGCGGGGCAGGAGCGGCCTGCTGGAGCCCAGGCCCAGAGGTGCTGCCACAGTGAGGGTCAGGCTGGAAGGTGGGGGCGTGCTCTGGGGACGAGGCTGGGGTTGCTAGGCACACAAGGGTGAGAGGGTGAGAGCCGGAGGAGGTGTCCTGTTGCTAGGAAAGGAGGGAGAGGGTGGGGGAGCCGTTGACACTCCGTAGAGCCAGGGACGTCCCCATGGCAACCTGAGCCGCTGCAGTCAGGAGGAGAAGTGGGAGGAGGAGCCACTGCTGGCTCTGTTCCCAGAGGAGGCCTCCCACTCTGGGCCTCCGTGCCCCCATCTGTCCGACCGGAGTTTGGATTAGATAATCTCTAGGATCCCTCCTTATTTCGACCTCCTGGCAATCTGGGATGGCTGAGACCTCACGAACCTTCTGTAGCTCCCCATCCACATGTCCAAGACACCACCAGTCCCAAGAGCCACCCCAGCTGCATCCACCTCTTCCTCCCATGCCTCCTCTTGTTCGTCTCAGCCCTCTGCACACCCCGCCCAACTCTCTGTTCCTACCACTCCCTTTGCCTGGAACTTTGCCGCTTACTGCATGCTGAGTGCTCTCTGGCTCTGTGGGGTCCAACTCCAGTCCTGCCCACTCTGGGAAGCCTGCCCTGGCTGCCCCACTCCACCCTGGTGGCTTTCTCTCTCCTGGGCTTCTGTGGCCCCAGAGGTCTGAGCTCCTCCTGCTGTGCCTTGGTGATCACTGCTATAATTTATCAAGCCACTTCTAAGGGCTGAACTCCACACAGGACGCCTCACTTCATCTTTACAGTAAATCTACGGTGTCATGTCCTGAATCCCCGTTTTACCTATGAAACAATACTTTGAGAGCTTATGTGACTTGTCTGAGGTCCCCCAGGTACTGTGTGGTGGAGCCAGGTTTGGAACTTGGCCCTGTGTAATTGCTCTACCCCAGGCCTGAGGAGGGGGTGTGATTCATCGTCCTGATCGGCAGCAGCAGCAGGACTTAACTGAATGACGGTTAAAGCTGTTGTGTGCTGGGCACTTTACCTATATTCTCGTTTAATCTTCACACTAATCCTATAGGGCATATGTTCCTGTCATTTTACAGATGAGAAAACTTAGGCTTAGAGAGCTAAAATAATTTACCCCATGGCAGAATTAAGATAGGCATGCAGACCATCAGATTTGTGATCTGTTAGCCACTATCCTGTGGCTAACCCAGTTGTATTCCGGAAGCACGTACGGAGCATTCCTTATGTAGCAGGCTTGTTTTGGGCCACCCGTGGGGTGACAGAAGCGGGCAACGGGGGTCCCTGCCCGTGGGGGGCTCCCAGTCTGAAGTTGCTGCAGGGACAGATGATCCAGCCTAGGCAAGCCCCGATGGGAGTGTGGTAATGAGGTAGACAGCCAGTGTGTAAGAACAGGAGTGTAGACGGGGCAGAGTTGGGTTCTGACAGTGGGATGGAGGAGGAGGAAGGTGGGGGGGAATCGGGGTAATTTTCCCAAAGTAGGTACCTTTCCAGGAAGCTCAGGAGGGGCGAGAGGGGTAAGAGGTTGTTCTTCTCTCCCCTTCCTCTCTGTGTTCTCCTGCCCCCGCTTGGCCCAGCCCCAGGAAGTGGGTGACCCCTAAGCTGGCTGAGTGCCTGGTTGGCACCAAAATAAACTTGCCTTCTCTCTCTTCCCCTCCCCTTGCCTCTGTCCCCTCTGTCCTGGCTTTAATTAGCAGCCCTGGGGATGAGTCACTTGGCAGCTGGGGAAGGGAGGCTGCGCAGAGCCCAGTCGAGCCTCGACTCCTGCCCTGAGCCTCACGGGCAGCACCACGGCCATCATGCTCGTGGGTGTGCGCTGCTGCATGTCGGCGGCTTCGCGTCAGTGCGGCCGTGAAGAGCGCAGGGCGACACTGCATGCTGACGTGTGTCCCTTCATGGCAGGGGGTCTGCAAAGAGGCATGTCTGGTTGTTGCTGCATTTGTTTCTGTGTGTCACCGAATGTCAGCATGTGTGAGTGTGTGGCTGTAATGTGTGGCCGTGGTAGCAAGTGTCAGGAAATGAGGGAGCTTTTGGGTGAGCAAACACAAACGCCATATAATTGCATTCACCCCTGTCTATGTAACTGTTCTTTATGCAATTTTGCTTATGCAAGCCCTGCACTTATATTCCCAATTTTCGCTTGTCTTCGTCTGGGTACATTTTGTTGCAGGGAACAGAAGCCCACTCAAACTAGCTCGAGAATAAAGGGTGGAGTGGGGGGGACTATTGTGAGGCTACATCTCACAGAATCTAAGAACACTAAATGAAGTACGGCCAGGCCTCACACCAGCTGGAAGTGGGACCAGGAAGTCAAGGACCAAGATTACTCTCTCATTGTCTGCATCTCCTGGGCCCTTGTCTTCTCTCTCTCTCTCTCTCTCCCCCTCCCTCTCTCTCTCTCTCACAGCTTACTGGTCCCTGTCATCCCTTTTTCACTGACTCCTCTCTCTGGGCTGGCTTCCTCTGCTTGCACACAGCCTATTATGGCCGCCAACCTGGAAGCTATGTGACCTTCCAGCTTTAGGGTCCACCCCCTCCTGACCACAGTGATTCTGTCCAGCCCGTGGCAATGCAAGGCAGTAAGGGCCTGTAGGTGGGAGTCGATTCCCTTAGAAGTGGATGAGGGTAGAGAGGCAAAATACTTGCTACTTGGCATTTCTTCTACAACGAACACAGTTTTTATGTGCACACAAGTGAGGTCAGAGACTGGGGGGGTAGTCCACTCAGAGACCCTCGATTGTAAGATTGCCTGTCCATCAAGGTTTAGCTCTGTAGTTTATAGCAAGATGACCTTTGCTCACTATGTTTTTGTGTCAAAACATGCTGTGTATCTAAAAATGCCCCCTTATTTGATGCCAAAACAGCTTTTAAAGGTACCGTGAATACAAATGTACAGCATTGCTACCAGCTTGTGGTGATTTTCATAGCCTCAGAACAACTGGTATAATGCTACTTATGGTGCAGCTGCTACCAAGTTCTTGGTTGCTTCAGGAATTTTTGTATTTTATTAGTTCAGTGACTGAATTTATAGTTATCTGCAGTATATAATTACAAGTACACATTATCAATATTATCAGCTTGACGCTTGAGCTTACTTTTCCATTAATACAAACCCTGCAGTTTTTACATTAATTACAGAGGGAATTAATGATCCCCTTAGACAAGTTTTCACCTATGAGTAAAGAGTTTGGAACCAGCTGTGCCAGTAATGACTGTTCTCCAGACGCAGGGGCGATGCCCACAGCTCTGGCCTTGGTCCTGGCCTCGCATCCTCTGGCTGAGACTAGAGGCTTCCTACCACCTCCTCGGGGCTTCCTGTTTCTGGCCCAGCACGTAGTAGGTACTGTTGTTATTTTTTAAATGAAAAATGATGGTTTTATTATTACTGTTAAAGCCATCTTCCACATATAAATGGTAAATCTAAGTGTGAGAGATTATCCCAGACTCAGGGCAGTCTCCTTCAACTCCTCCCTTTGCTTTTTTCACTGCTCCAAATACTAATAATTGCTTGACTTCAGAAAATGTCTACTGTATCTCAGGTACTGCTACAGAGCATTTGACACACATTATCCTTAATCCTTGTAGCCACCCTGCCAAGATGGGTGACTTGCCTAAAGTCATCCATCCATCCAGTCATTCATTTATTCTTTCATTCCTGGACAATTTATTGAGTACCTACAGTGTGCCAGATGCTGCTAAATGCAGTTGATATGGTGGCGAATAATTGAGTGATGGGCCTTGCTCTGAAGAAGCCCACTGTCCTGCTGGGAAACAAACAAGGAAACAGACAATTAGAGACAATTATAGGGGAAGCGTAGGGTGCTCTGGGAGCATGGCGGAAGTATACCTAACCCAGCCTGAGAGTCAGAGAGGCTTCTCCAAGCTGACATCTAAGCTGGGACTTGGAAGATGAGTAGAAGTTAGCCAGGAGAGGGGTGGGGCGGGGCAAGGTGAAATGGAGAGTGTTGCAGGCCAGAGCTGTGGGAGAGGTGTGTGGCACCTGAATTTGTGAAGAACTAAAGCTGTATCTTCAGTGAGATGGGGCTGTCATGAGAAATGGCCTGGTCTGGAAAAAGGGCAGAAGGTATATTGGGGGTCTGTAACTGGGGCCCTGGTCAGGTAGGTCCCGAGCTGAGGAACTGCAGGGCCTAGCAACAGTTTCCATGCTTTCTGGGCTCCATTTGTGTGCCTGGCCCCAGAGTGCCTCCTGGGTTGGCCTGGTGCAGGATTCTAATGGCCACAGTGCCCTCTAGTGTCCACAGGCCCATCTTGCAGCCTCTGCTTCTGTGTGCATTGTCTCCCACAAACATATGAGACCAGGTACCCTGTGCTGGGTGCTGGGGACACTGAAATGAACAAGACTTGGCTCCCGCCCTCACAGAGCTCCCGTCCGAGAAGGCAACAGGCATCTGAAAAGACAGTGTCGAGAGAAGCCGGCCAAGAGAAGAGAGGGTGGAAGGACACAAAGGAGGTGATCCTACCTGCCTGGATGGGGTCGGGGCAGGTTCCCAGAGGGTACAACGTCTAGCTGACTTTTGAAGAACAAAAGGGAGCTAGCCAGACGGGGAGGTGGCAGTGGAGGCACAGAGGGACAGCACAGGTGATGAAGGTGAGGCGTGGAGCAGCAGAGCACAGCCGAGAATTCCAAGGGCTTCCGTCTGGGTGCGGCACAGGTTGAAGATGGAGAAAGACTAAGACTAGCTGGAGGTGGGGGGTAGAGGTTAGCTCATAGGAAGGTTCTGGGATGGCAGCCACTAGCTTATCATAGGAACTTAGTGAGCGGAATCATATAAGAAGATTCCCTGCCCTTTTGGGATCACAAACCCACCTGCGGATCTGATGAAAGCTAGAGATACCCTCCTCAGAAATTAATATTTTTCATACAACTTCAGGAGCTTCAGAGATACTCCCCCTCCCCATGCCTGTCCACAAACCAGAGGCTTCCAAATTGCTCTCGGTATAAATATGGAAACCCTTCTTACTGAGGCCTCCGAAGCTCTGCATGGTTGGGCCCCTGCCAACATCTACAGTTTTACCTCTCTCCCCTGTGATTTTCCCACTCCGCCATGTTGGCTTCTTTGCACTTGCTGGAAATACCACCTCGGGTCCTTTGCCCAGGTTGTTTCCTCTGCCTGGAACACTCTCCCCTGGCTGCCTCCACTTTTAACTCAGTTTAATTCCATTAGTTGGTGAATGTCTGTCTCTTCTCACTTGGATATAAGTTCCATGAGAACAGCACATTGTCTGCCCTTAGTCACTGCTGTACTCAGCACCTGGCATGGCGCCTGGTCCACAGTATCTGTTGAATAAGCGAAAGAAGGAACTGCCAGTGCTCCGTGGTTGGGTCAAGCTCCTCGCCCTTACTTCTTTCTTCCCCTTGGTTATCGCATGAGTCTACCCAACACACTCAGGTATGACTGAATTCCAAAAGCGGCCCTGGATTAAGGAATAATTTGCTAGGAGTCTTCCCCCCATCCTGGAACAAACAGGCATCCCACAGGTCTCCTCTGCCTCCCCGGGAGAAGGGTCAGGCTCTCTCAGGCTCAAGCTGTGACTCCTCATCACGTGCACACTTTGTGTCACTGAATCCTTACAAGAATCCGTGAGGTAGGAACTGCCACCCCTCTTCTATAGATGAACAAACCGAGCCTCAGAGTGGTTTCCCAGCTAAAAAATAGTAGAGCTGGGACTTGTACTCAGCTGAACCAGGGACCAAAGGTGTAGGTTGTTTTTGCCTCACCAGGGAGAGGAAAAGGCTTGCCTAAGGTCACACAGCATCAGCCTCAGAGCCAGGACTAAAATTTCTGTCCCTCAACTCCTGCCAGGCCAAGAGAAAGGTGTGGACCAGGGCTGCAGCTCTTAGGGTGATGACTACAAATGGGCACAAGGTGAAGCTGCTGTAGGAGCTAGGAGAGTTGCTTAAGGAGAGTTTAAAAAAAAAAAAAAAAAAGCAGGGGCTGAGGCCAGAAGCCCTGAGGGCCAGGGCTTTAGGGGGTGGGCAGAGGGAGAGGAGGCCACAAAGGGCCCGCAGATGCCAACCTTGCGGTGGTCCGGAGGGCCTCTCTCCCTCTGCAGCTTTGGCTATCTCGAGAGGAACCAGCTGCCCCAGCAGGGAGGCAGGAAGGCTGGCCTGTTGCCTGTCAGCTCCTATTCCTTCTAGATCACTGGCCCCCTGGCCCCTCCCAGGGCCACCTTCTGCTCAGAACAGCTAGTGGCTGGGCTCTGAGGCCTGTGAAAGGACAGGGGCACTCTGAGCTGGGTCTGTGGTACATACACTTCAGGAGCCTAAAACTTCTCTCCTTTCTCCAGCCCCACCCACATGGAGGACAGGAGATGGCTGTAGTGGGTAGGCAGGGAGCCAGGCACCTGGAGTCTACTCTGACTTGCTGTGTGAGCTTCAGTGAGACTCTTCTCCTCTCCAGGCCTCAATTTCCCCATCCGTAAAATCAGGCTGGGCAATTTCCTTGGAAGAATAGCCTCTTGATTGTGAGTGGCATTTCTTCTGATTTTTCCTTTTCTCTCCAGGGAACATTTTTCTTCACCAGTCTGAAAAACAACAGAGGAAAGAGAGCTTATTGCAGTGGTAAAGAATATTGGCCAGGGCCCCATCTTGATAGCCCAAAATGGGTGATTTGAATTTTACTTGATATGGAGTGTCCCAGAACAACTCCTAAACATAGTCTCTGTGCTGAAAATGAAGATGTTTGTGAAAAGCTTCTGTGGAAAGTTTTCTGTTTCCACAAGGCAGCAATATGGCTGAGGGGACAGATTTCAGATTGGGGAATGGCTAAATCATGTCCTAACCTTGGGGTTCTGTCACTTACTAGTGGTGTTACTTTTAACCTCTCTCCGTCTCAGTTTTCTCTTCAGGAGAATAGGGATAGATACACGAACTTGCCGGGGTGCCTGGGGACGTTCCAGCAGAGGCGCGCACAGGGAGCTCAGCCTGGGGTTTGGTCCGAAGGAGTGACTGACAGCTCTGAGCTCTCCAGGCCACTTCCTCTTATGAGGAGTTCCCAGCCCTCCTGGGGGAGCAGGGGAAGTAGCAAAGTTTCCAGTTGCAGTCTGGCCTGCGGCCCAGCTGGCCTGGCCCCGCCTCCTTGGTTCCTCCTTCTAGGGAAGGGCTGGGGAGAAGGGGGTGGTGACACGGTGGAGGCACTGGCTGGGCCCGGGGGCCTGCCCTTGGGACGGGTCCAGACCTATGGAGCCCCCCAGGAGGAGCAGCAGGTAGGAACCAGGGCCCTGCAGCCTGGCCCCTTCCCTTCCTGCCCAGGCCTGGATCCAGTCCCTGGGCTGCTGATTCAGCAGCCTCCTGGCTTCCTGGTTCCTGGCTCCCTTCTTGGACTCCTGGAGGCCTTTGGCTTGGGGGAGGTAGCCGGCTCGAATGGGCGAGTCTGTGGGCATCCAGGTGCCCCGCTCTGTAAGGCCGCTGGAGCCCTGAGTAGCACAGTCTGCGGCCTGCGAGGGCTGAGCCTGGCAGCTGCCCTGGTGTGCTAGCCTCGTGCTGCGCTGCAGGGCTCCAGGCTCAGTCGCTGAGATTTTCTGACACCAGCATTCCAGCAGCCTAAGAATCTCTGAGTCTCAGATTCAATGAGATAATGAGTCAAGGGCTTGGGCTGGTGACTGGCACATAGATGGCACTTGACAAGCAATCACTCTGATGACGACGGTTATTCCAGAGTCTCTGATAAGAAGAGTGTCAAAGATTCTCTGCAAGATTCTGAGATTTGGGCATCCTCAAATTCGCAGCCTTTGAGAAACAGTCGCTCTGATGTTGACAATTATTCTAGAGCCTCTGATAAGAAGAGTGTCAGATTCAAATATTCTCTGTATGGTTCCAAGATTTGGACATTCTCAAATTTGCAGCTGGCCTTGGCCTGCAGCCACATCTGGCTTTTCCCTGGGCTTTTGAATGGCCGGCCCAACCACAACCTGCCTCCAGGGGCTTGTGGGGGAACAGGGGCTGGCTGACCTGGAGGGGCCAGCTCCACTCCCAGCTTGTCCTGGCTCTGGCCAACTGGTGTGCCCCTGGCAGCCGCACTGAGCTGGGTAGGGCAGGGACCAGGCCCTCAGCCTCACCGCCCTGCTGTCCGTCCTCCTACTCCTTGCCATTCTCTGGACTTTAATCGCGGGAAGCAGGAGGCAGAGGGGCCTTTGGACCCTGCACTAGGGGCGGGGGCACAGCACCAGGGGTGGAGTATCGGCCCTGCCTTGGGGTGGGGGTAGGGGGAAGGCACCAGCCTTGAAGCAAAAGACTCCTGCTTGGAACCACCCTGTCCTCTGCCTTGCCCACTCAGCCCTGAGTCCCATCCTGTCACCGAGACCACTGAGACCTTGTCAGCCTCCTCCGCCCTCACCCCTCCTCTGCTCTGGCACTCTCTGCCTCTCCCTGGCTTCTCTCTGTATCTTTTGTATCGCCCTTTCTCTGTCTTCCTCTTTCTCTGTCTTTCTTCTTTTCTGTCTCTTTTGGTTTCTCTCTGTCTCTCTGCCTCTCCTCCTTCAGTGTTCTACCCTCTACTACCCAGCTGGGTTCTCCCTGCTCTTTGGGCCCAGAGCCTCTCCTTCCTCCTTCCTTCCTATGAGGGGTCTTCTACAAGGGGAGGCCCCAGACATCTTTTCCCCTTCTCTTTCATCCCCTTCCCTTCTCCCTACCCCTGTGGCGTCTGGTGTGAGGAGGGCTCCCTTCCCCCTTCCCTGCTGTGGTGTCCCAGCATCTCCGTGGCCAGCCGAGGTCCCCACGGAGTCGCCTGGAACACAGGAGGCCCAAGCTGGCTCTTTCGTCTCTACTGCCCCCTGTTGTCGTTGTGTTCTGTATGTGGTTCGAGTGCCGTCCTCTCTTTCTTGACTTTGTGGTTTTTTCTTTTTTTCTTCCTTCCTTCCTTCCTTCCTTCCTTCCT
>RJWJ010022937.1:0-26348 GCA_004363605.1 Indri indri | reverse complement strand
TTTTAATGATCTGTTAAGCAAAATTTAGCAAAATACAATTTTAGTCTTTTTCAACAGCTGGGCTGTTATTCATAAATTGCCCACTGTCTCTATTTTTCTGCATTGAAAGAATTTCCAAAACTAGAAATAGTGATGGTACTCTGAGTTTTCGTCAAAAATTGCCACTTATACATTTTCTTAGAAGAAGTGCTTATCAACTTCTAACAGCAGTCATGCATACTCTCAATGCATCATTAGTAACTTTCTCACAAGGAGCTCATCTTATAGATTTTTCTGTAAGTCAAATAATGTCAAACTGTAAAGAAATTACTTATATAACAAATATATATAAATGAACTTCTACTCATATCCCTCAAATGCTTAAGGTGATAGATACCACAATTTCCATTGTTTAGTTATTACACATTGCATTCCCGGGTGAAGACATCACATGTACCTCATACATATGTACAATTATTATGTGTCCAAGACAATTAAAAATAAAATATTTAAAATAGGAAATAAAATATTATTATGAAATTTAGAAGATGACAGCTAGTATAAAATACATAAACAAATGAAAAGATGATTACTGATGCATCCTTTTTATATTAAAATTATATTTACTGTTAATTTCTTAAATACTTGAATTTAACATTAAAAATATCATTTGTGTACATTACTTAGAATTGTTAAATACAAAATTGATGACACTATGCATTTGAAATCCTGTTATTCTATTTACCTCAGAGTTTCAGTAGTTCTCATTACCTAGCAACCTTGTTCTCATTTCTTTTTCTTTTATATGGAGGTGATTTAACTAGATGGTTATCAACTAGGTGGGTGATAACCGCTTTAGAGTTTTACTGTGCCATAACTTTGGAGTTCCACCCATGGAACAAGGTATTTTCTGTACCCTAACAGGTTCTATGGAGATTTGATGGCAAGGAACCGGACACCTTAGGACCCAACACTCGGTTGTACAAATGGATACCCCAGAATGACCTTCTTGGTAAGATATTGGAGAAAAAATACTGAATATGTGGCTAACAGCCAATTAGAGTGATAGCAGGTCAACAGCAACTAATATAGTGAGTATTTATATTTGAAAACTCAAACATAAAACCTAACCATTTTATATTTATTTTCTAGCCCTAGGGGAAAAGAATACAGTATATCAGTTGGCATTTTGTTACATACACCCATGTTCTTTATGTCCATAAACAAAGTATTAATATCTTTAATTCAGTGTAATTGACTCTCAGAAAATTTTTCATTAGCTTCCTGGGGAGTCTGTCTCCTATTTCTAGTATGTTATGCCATCCTTTTCTCTACAGTAGGTTTATTTCACATGACACTGAAAAATAACAGGTCCTCCTCTGTTACCAGTGACTCTCCATCTTCTATTGGAATAAATCCCTAATTTTTTTTTGTTTACATCTGCATATTATGGGGGTACAAATGTTTAGGTTACATTGTCCTTGCCCTCCCTCCCAGAGATTCAAGCATATCTATCCCTCAGATTCTGCGCATTACACTCATTATGTATGTAAGTACCCATCCCCTACTCCCACCTCCCATCTGCCCAATTACTGATAAATGTTATTCCTGTATGTGCACCTAGGTGTTGATCAGTAAAACCAATTTCCTGGTGAGTACATGTGGTGCTTGTTTTTCCATTCTTGGGATACTTCACTTAGTAGAATGGGTTCCAGCTCTATCCAGGAAAACACAAGAGGTGCTAGATCACCATTGTGAATAGTACTTCATGGTATAAATATACCACATTTCATTATCCACTCATGAATTGATGGGCACTTGGGGGGTTTCCATATCTTTGCAATTGTGAATTCTGCCGCTATAAACATTGAAGTGCAGATGGCTTTTTTATAGAATGTCTTTTGTTCTTTTGGGTTGATGCCCAGTAATGGGATTGCTGGATCAAACAGTAGATCTATTTGTATCTCTTTAAGGTATCTCCATATTGCTTTCCACAGAGGTTGCACTAGTTTACAGTCCCACCAACAGTGTATGAGAGTTCCTATTTCTCCACATCCATGCCAACATGCATTGTTTTGGGACTTTTTTATAAAGGCAATTCTCACTGGAGATAACTGATATCTCCTTGTGGTTTTTATTTGCATTTCCCTGATGATTAGAGATGTTGAGGATTTTTTCATATGTTTCTTGGCCATTATTCTGTCTTCTTTTGAAAGTTTCTGTTCATGTCCTTTGCCCACTTTTTGATAGGGTTGTTTGTTTTTTCTTGATGAATTTCTGGAGCTGTAAATAGATTCTGGTTATTAGCCCTTTATCGGATGTGTAGCATGCAAAAATTTTCTCCCATTCTGTAGGTTGTCTGTTTGCTCTCATGACAACTTCTTTAGCTGTGCAGAAGCTTTTAAATTTGATCAGGTCCTATCCATTTATTTTTGTTGTTGCTGTGATTAACTTTGGGGTCTTCTTCATAAATTCTTTGCCTACAACAATGTGTATACAAACTTTTCCAATATTTTCTTCTACAATTCTAATCGTTTCACATCTTAGTTTTAAGTCTGTTACCCACTGTGAGATGATTTTTGAGAGAGGTGAAAGGTGTGGGTCCTGTTTCAGTCTTCTACATGTGGCTATCCAGTTTCCCCAGCACCATTTATTGAATAATGATTTTTCTCCCCAGTGTATGTTTTTGTCTGCTTTGTCAAAGATTAGATGGCTATATGAGGATGACTTTATATCTGGGTTCTCAGTTCAGTTCCACTGGTCGATGTCCCAGTTCTTGTGACAGTACCAGATGGTTTTCATTACTGTAGCCTTGTAGTATAGATTGAAGTGTGGTAGATTGATACCTGCCATTTTGTTTATATGGTCTAGGATTCCTTTTGCTATACGGGGTCTTCCCTGGTTCCGTAGGAAAGATAAAATTATTTTTTCTAAATCTGTGAAAAATGATGCTGCTATTTTAACAGGAATTGCATTGAATGTCTAGATCCCTTTGGGGATCATAGACATTTTAACAATTTGATTCTGCCGACCCATGAGCACGGTATGGGTTTCTGCCTGTTTATGTCCTCGGCTATTTCCTTCCTCGGTGTTTCATAGTTCTCCCTGTAGAGGTGTTTTACCTCCTTAGATACACATATTCCTAGGTACTTTATTTTCTTTGTTGCTATTGTGAAGGGTATTGAGTCTTTGATTTGGTTCTCAGTTTGACTGTTATTGGCATATATGAATGACTCTGATTTGTGTGTATTGATTTTGTATCCTGAAACTTTACTGAATTCATTTATCAATTCGAGGAGTCTCTTAGTTGAATCCTTGGGGTTTTCTAGATATAATATCATATCATCAACAGAGAGTGAGAGATTGATCTCTTCTGCCCCCATTTGGATGCCCTTAATTCCGCTCTCTTGTCTAACTGCTCTGGATAGTACTTCCAGCACTATGTTGAATAGAAGTGGAGATAGTGGGCAACCTTGCCTGGCTCCAGTTCTAAGTGGGAATGCTTTCAATTTTTCCCCATTGAGTGTGATGCTGCCTGTGGGATTGTCATATATGGCTTGTATCATTTTTAGGTAAGTTCCATCTATCCCTATTTTGTTAAGCATTCTTATCATAAAAGGGTGTTGAATTTTATCAAATCCATTTCCTGCAACTATTGAGATGATCACAATCTCTTTCTTTTTGCTTCTATGTGTATGGTGAATTACATTCATAGATTTGCGTATGTTGAACTCTCCCTGCATCTCTGGGATGAAGCCCACTTGGTTGTGATGGATTATTTTCTTGATAAGCACCTAGATTCGGTTTGTTAAGATTTTGTTGAGAACTTTGCATCTATATTCACAAGGGATATTCGTCTGTAGTTTTCTTTTTCTGTTGCATCCTTTCATGGTTTTGGTATCAGGGTTATGTTGGCTTCATAAAATGTGTTGGTGAGGATTCCATCCTTCTCAATGTTGTGGAATAATTTCTGGAAAAATCCCCAGTCTTTATTACAATGAGATAACACATTGACAATGAAGTGTGGCCTGTCCTTTGTCTGATTTCATCACTGCTTCCATCACACTCACTGCTGCCCTGGGCACCTTATGTGTCAGAGACAGTGACTGCACTATTTCTTTAAGAGAACATGTTCTTACATGATTAACCTAGTTCTTTACTGTTTCTTTTCCTTTCGATATTATTTGTACATTTTCTTTATCCATAATGTCCTTTTTCATTTGTGCACCTGGAAATCTTGTATTCATTTTTCCATTTTCAACTCACACACCATTTCTTCCATGCAGCCTTCACTTACCTATGGAGCAAAAGCAGATGCTTCTACCTCTGAAATCTCAGTGCAATTTCAGGGAATTTTCATGGGTATTATAGTCTGCTATCTAGAAAACGTTGCCCCTTTCAGTGTCCTATATTGTGTGCATCTCTCATTTTATTCCTAAAACTTGTAAGGAATAATTTTGCTGAAATTTACCCAATTCTAGGTCATCCAAAAACCAAGGCTTTTATAACTCATGGTGGAATCAATGGTATCTATGAGGCTATCTACCATGGGATCCCTATGGTGGGCGTTCCTTTGTTTTGGGATCAACCAGACAACATTGCTCACATGAAGGCCAAGGGAGCAGCCATTAGAGTGGACTTCAACACAATGTCAAGTGCAGATTTGCTCAATGCTTTGAAAACAGTCATTCATGACCCTTTGTGAGTATACTAATTCTTTTAGTACATGGTATATATAGATATGCTCTGTTGTCAACCACAAAGATTAGATTCATCCTTTGTATTCGTTGATTAACTTAGAAATAAATTAAATGTTTTTAAGCAACATGAAATCAGCTTTTATTTTTCACCAGTTACTTCACAGTTGCATTGGACACTCTAAATTTAATGCGTAACCAATTAGTGCAAAAAGGTTCTACATAAAAATAACTTCAGATATATAGATAAGTATAAAGAGGATAAATTTTAAAAAATAAGGCAGAATTCACAGTAAAGAGGAGTAATGACCTTAGAAATATGACAAAATATTTTAATTCAGTTCCTAAAATTTCTGAGTATATTACTTTTTGTCCCTCAAAAATTTATGGTTATATTATCATTATTTTAATAGATTTGATAAAGAGATAACATTTACAATGCATAAAAATTACCTTTTTAGAGTATAACAATGAAATATTTTAGGTAGTCATAGAGTTTTCAAGCATCACCATAAAACAATTTTAGAACTTTTTTGTCAACCCAAAATTAACTTCATGAGGCATAGACGCCTTTTCCCATAAGCCCCGAACCCTAGGGATATACCAATTTTTTCTCTATGGATTACCCTCTCTAGAAATCTGCCATAAATGGAATCATACAATTTATCATGTTTTGTAAATAGCTTTTTCCATTAGGCCTAATTTTTTTGTTTGTTTTATCCATGTGGCTGCATGGATTAGTATTTTGTTCCCTTTTATTGCTGTACAATACTATTTTTTAGTATATGAATGTACCATAATTAATCCATCCAATGATCAGCTCATGGACATTTTGTTTGCAATTATAAACATCATTATACATGTTTTGTCATGAAAATTGCTTTTATATTATGAAGGTAGATTTTATTAGTGAAATTGCTGGGCCATATGGGAATTTTTTTTATGACAAACTGCCCAATTGTTTTCCAATGTACATGCACCATTTTCATTACTACCAGCAGAATAGGAGGGTTTCAATTCCTTCATAGTGTTCCCAATGCTTATCATCTGTCTTTTTATTCCTGCCATTGTAATGGTGTAAAGCAGTCTCTCATTACTCTTAATCTGTACTCCCCTTAAGGCTAAAAATACTGAGCATCTTTTCAAGTGTTTACTAGTCATTCACATATCTTCTTTGGATAAAGTTCTATTTCAATCTTTTGACCATTTTGTTATTTTTAAATTTATTTTATTCATAATTTATAATACTACTTTATGTATTATGGTTACAATTTCTTATGAGACATATGATTTTCAATTGTTTTCTTCCATTCTGGATGGGTTGATTGTTATACATTTTTGATGATATACTTTGAAGCACAAATATTTAATTTTCATAAAATAAATCTTTAATTATTTACATACTCCACAGGAAATAATTTTGAAATTGCTATGTCTAGATCAGCTATTATCAAGTCAGCATTTATTGCTACTATCAACAATATTGCTATATAAGGAGATATCACCTAAATGAAAACTTGAAAGATATTTTATGAAGGAAAAATACTAGAAGAATAAATGATGAAAATTATTTAAGAGAAGGCAGGACAAAACTAGAAAATAAACATAAAACAGGCTGGAAAAATAGAAGAGAAAATACAGAATGAGATGTTAGATATAAATGTAAATGTACCAGTACTTATACGGAATCTAAACAAAGAAAAGACAAAATAATGATTATGGACATAAAGCATTTGAAGAACACAATTTAAAAATGCAACTATTTACATAGGATATATGTATAGATATTTCTATATAGCATACATATTTATAATATGTATATATAGGTAAGTGTGCATGTGTGCTTGTGTGTGTAAACTAGAAATACACATTTGTCAAGAGTATAGAGAATAGTTACCTCACTTGAGCACATAAAGGGTTACAGATCACGACTCACTAAATTTGAAAAGATTGAAAACCATAAAGATACTCTAGCTAGCCAAACTATAAATAAGTTAGAAATAATCAAGTTACCTCTTTAAAAGTAACAGTCCATTGGTGACTTCATAATAATTTTTCAGTGAAGTTTTACCATTTGAACTGTTTACTTAGAGAATGCACATTTATTTTATGTATTTCATACTTAACAGGTTATTTGAGAACATATTTTAAAATTCTAAGATCAAATAGACAAATAAGCACACTAAAACAGGAGAAATCCTAGGGGTGCTACCATACCAGGAAAAGCCTCTCTGACAGATAACATTTAAGGAGAAGCTTCAAAAAGAGATACAAGGAAGCTTTATGTGGTTTCAACGAGGACTGCCCCAAAAGAGGGAGAGAGGGGATCAGAATTTAAAGGCGCTAAGGTGAGAACATATTTCGAAGCTTAAAAAGTAATAAAAAGACAATGTGCCTAGAAGTCAGTGTGCGTGGGGAAAGTGTGAGGACAGGAAGTTCCAGTGTTTGATGAGGTAGGGGCCTGTAGACCAAAGGAGAGATTCAGTTATATTCTTAATGAGATGGGAAGCGAGATGGAAATCTTAATCAGGCAAAATGATGATGACACATGGGTTTCAAAAATAATCCTTCAGAGTCTTGGCTACAAAACAGACAGTAGAAGACAGAAGAGTAAAATAGAAGCCAAGAGACTGCTTAGGAGGCATGTCACCCACCAAGACACATTTCCTTTTTGAAAACAAAAAGATGATGTTTCTCAGATTGCATTTCCACTACCCTACTTATAGCACTTAGAATGATTTCAAATCTTTCCTCTGCTTGAATGACATTAACTTTCCCAACTGACCTTCCATTTTCACTTTTAAAAAGATTTCTTAATGATAAAGTTCCAATTAAAAGCCAAACATATGAATTATATAAAAAATATGACATATTAAGATGTTCAAATTTGTGTTAAGTTTATGGCATTTACTTCAAATCACTTGTATGACACTTTTCAAAAATCTTTCATGAATTTTACATGTATAGGCAATAAACTTACTGTCAGTGTTGGAATCTTTATGTTGTTTTTTTTTTTCCAGGTATAAAGAGAATGCTATGAGGTTATCAAGAATTCAACGTGATCAGCCAACAAAGCCCCTGGATCGAGCAGTTTTCTGGATCGAGTTTGTCATGCGCCACAAAGGAGCCAAACACCTTCGGGTTGCAGCCCACGACCTCACCTGGTTCCAGTACCACTCTTTGGATGTGATTGGGTTCCTGCTGACCTGTGTGGCAACTGCTATATTGATCATCACAAAATGTTGTCTGTTTTTTTGCCGGTTATTTACTACAGCAGGAAAGAAGAAAAAAAGGGAGTAATTAGACATAGGCCTGATCATGCCTTAATAAAGAGATGTCCCATGGAAGAAGGGGACCTAAGTCCCGGTGGACATGCCAGACTTTAGGTGATCTAATGTACCTGTTGAAGAACAGGGAAAAATGAAAATGTTGATCTTTTCACTGATCTTTCTTTAGTTAATTTGTTCTGTGTATCAGATGGAGATACAAGTCCTTAGTGATGATTTCCCTGGATTATTTTCTCTTCTCCTGATCTGTATCATAGCTGGGTTTGTCATCCTAGACCTCAGTTGGTGAAAGTATTCTCATCCATGATGTCTGAATTTGCAGAAAATGGTTTCTCGGATCACCTATAGGGTGCAACAAATAGCTCCACACTCAGAGAAGCCGTTTCTCCTTCTTGTCCCTCCCGCTATCAGATGTTATGTACCAGGTGACAGCAAGGACCCACAGTCCTGCTAGTGTCTTAGATACCAAGTGGGGTAAAATCTCTCTTATCAGGTATCCTCCATTTCACCTTGTCAATCTTCATGTTTGTAGTTGTTCCTTATGCCATTTGTCACTTGGTCAATTGTGATTCTTTATTTTTATAAATCTATTGCCAAAGCTTTGCAATTACATAAATAAATATAAACCTTCCATCTAAAACGTCACCCCAATTCCACAGGAGGTATGTAGATAATTATGTCACCCCTCCTCTCATAGATAAGGAAGGATAAATTTCACATTGGGGAATATGTAACAGGGCAAGACCGAGAAAAGTTGAAATGTATGGCACGATGTCTGTTTAAAACCTCTCCCACTCTTTTTGAGAATTAAAACCTCCATCCCTGCCCAGGCCAGTGGTCAGGAGGGACAGGGAAGTGTCCTTTGTTCTTTGTACCACAGGACATGGCTCAATGGAACTATCCAGGCAGAGGTCACGGGATTGTCTTCGCTGGGGATGGGATTGATAATAGTCATCAACTGTAGTTAAACAGCAGTATCTTGAAGCTGAATACCCTCCGTTTAAAAGCTCTGTATGTCTGCTAATACAGAGGAAGTTGGCATTATAAGACAAGAGTCTCCATCCTCCTCATTTGTCAGCAACTTAATAAACCTCCCTTTCCTTGTCTTCAGAACCCTTGTCCTGGTTCTTCTGATACAGCCTCAGGGATGAGTTCTGTATTTTGTGTAACACCCGTAGTCCTAACTAATCTGAAAGCATTGGCTGGAGGATCAATTAAGCATTCTGGACTTCAGTGATCCTCCTGCCTCAGCCTCCCAAAGTGCTGGGATTATAGGCCTGAGCCACTGTACCCACCCACATTTACAGTTTTTGAACAAGAGTGATGAAATTATTTAATGGGAAAAGAACAGATTATATAACAAATGCAGGTTAGAAAACTGATGATCCACATTCAAAAGACTAAAGTGCATCCCCTACCTCAAATTCTTGAAATAGATGAAAAACTTGTTTAAGGGCTAGAACTATAAAACTCTAACAATAATACATAAAGATTAATCTTTGTGACATTAGATTTGCTATTAGTTTCTTAGATATGGCACCAAAAGGAAAAGCAATCAAATGAAAATAGATAAATTTGACTTCATCAAAATAAGCACTTTTGTGCTTCAAGGGGCACCATCAAGAAACTGAAAAGAAAACAACCAAAACTGGACAATATATTTGCAAATTACATGCCTACTGAGAAACTTTTATAAAAATATATTTAAAAAAACACAATTCAATAGACAAATAAACAAATCAAATATGGGCTAAGGATTTGAATAAAAATTTCTGTGAAGAAAAAATATGCAACAGCTAAAAAGCACAAGAAAAAGAGCTCAACCCCTTTAGAAAATAATGAGATATCACTTCACTGCCACTGACTATAATCAAAAAACATATTACAAAATATTCTTGCAAGGAGGTGGAGAAATTGAAAGCCTCATATATTGCTGGTGGGAATGGAAAATGGTGCAGCCATTGTGGAAAACATTCTAGGCATTCCTCAAAAGGGTGAATGTACAGGTAGTTTATGACCCAGTAATTCTAATTCTAGGCATGTACCCAAGATAAATCAAAATATGTACACACAAAGGCTGTACATGAATGTTAATAAGCAATAAAAACACTATAACAATGTTAACAAAAAATAAATAGCATTCATGTTCATTAAAAGAATTAATGCAAGAGTTTATGTTAATAATGTATTAATAATTTTGGCTCTTATGAAAGCCAAACATTGAACAAAATCAATGTCCACTAATTGTTAAATGAATAAATAAAATGTTTATATCCATATGATAGTATATTATTTGGCAATTAAAAAGGAATGAAGTCCCTACATAAGGGACACCATGCATGATCATTTTTAAACATTATGGCAAGTGAAAAATACAACTCGTGAAGGACCACATTGTTATGATTCCATTTATCAAATTGTACAAAAAATGAAAATTTATAGATACAGAAATTAGATTATTGGTTGCTAAAGGCAGAGGGATGGAGAAATGCAGGGTGGGGACATAAAAACTCAAGGGCACAGGGATTCTTTTAGGGAGATAAAAATATTCGTTGTAGTGGATGCACAGTTCTATGAACACATTTCGGAAACATTAAATTTTAAACAATAATGGTGAATCATATGGGATATACATTACTTATCAACAAAGTTTTACTAAATCAAATCTTTGAACCATGATATTCAAGAAATACTGACTCAGATGCCAAATTGCTTTATTTCTACTTCTGTGTCAAGGGACTGCACACCAAGGAGCCTCTCACTTGCCATAATTTTTGACACTATTCTAAAATACATTAAGTAAAAAAGGATTACTGGCTCAAGCAAGGTCATCGAAAGTAGCTGCAATAATGCACTTATAAATATAAAAGGGACATTGAACACACTTGAGTAAATACGACCTCATCTACCTTTGGTACATCCACTTGCCAACCGCATGCACAGACTGTTCAGTAATGTACTTACTTTTAAGTGTAGGAGTTAAATTTTAACTTGATTGATTTATGCTTGGATATAATCATGACAAACGGCAGAGAGAGCAGCAATTTGAAAAGAAGCATTGCACTGCGCCAGGATGGCTCTGCGATGGACTTCAGTTCTTCTGCTGATACAGCTGAGTGGTTACTTTAGCTCTGGGACTTGTGGAAAGGTGCTGGTGTGGCCCATGGAATACAGCCACTGGATGAATATGAAGATAATCCTGGATGAACTTGTCCAGAGAGGACACGAGGTGACTGTACTGGCATCTTCATCGTCTGTTGTTATTGATCCCAGCAAAACATCTGCTATCAAATTTGAAGTTTATCCTACATCTTTAAGTAAAGATGACTTTGATGGTGTTTTAATGGAACTTTTCCATAGAGCAATATATTTTCCAAAGGACACATTTTGGTCACATTTTTCAGAAATGGAAGAAATGATGTGGGAATTTTCTGAAGTTATGAGAAAGCTTTGTAAAGATGCAGTTTCAAACAAGAAACTTATAACAAAGCTACAAGAGTCAAAGTTTGATGTCCTTCTTGCAGATGCCGTTGGTTTCTGTGCTGACATGTTGGCTGAGATACTTAAAATACCCCTTGTGTATAGTCTCCGCTGCTCTCCTGGCTACACGTTTGAAAAGCATAGTGGAGGACTTCTATTCCCTCCTTCCCATGTACCTGTAGTTATGTCAGAATTAAGTGATCGAATGACATTCCTGGAGAGGGTAAAAAATATGATATATGTGCTTTATTATGACTTTTGGTTCCAAGCATATGATGTGAAGAAGTGGAATCAGTTGTACCTTGAAGTACTCGGTGAGTCATGTTTTTAATTGGTGGTTATTAATTCCTACTTTTCCTTGTACCTTGGAAGGCGAGCTTGTATGAATATGAAGTCAGAAGAGTATGTGTTTTGTAAATGCAATTATAAAATGAAAATATAGATGATCTATCAATCTCACAAATATTATGGAAAGATTATAGGATCAGTTAGAACCTTGTGACCATAATTTATACAGGATACTCCATGAAGTCATAAATATACAAGCTAAAGAACTTAGGATTTTTTAAACTATCTCATGTCTACTATACTATACATTATTTTCGTGTCTAAAACAACTTGATAGACACATCAAGAAACATCCTGATGAAGGCAGATGTGTAGATTGGGGAGTTATACATTTTCTAGCACAACCATCAATGTAGCATTGAAGAACTTGTTTCTCCTTGTGTACCTTATTTTCCTTATTTAGAAATTAAAATATTTTTCCTATATAACGAGAAGAATTCTTTCGCATTTGAAAGACGGGTCTATCTCAGAAAGGGACATCTAACATTTGAGGTTTCCGACATTTCTATGTTCCTTCACTAAGGGCTTGGAGATGATCTGTTTTAAGGCCTAAAATCTTACTGATGTGTAAACATCCAAGTTCGTGTCTATATTTTATTAAATTACATAACTACATTAAGTAAAATATGAGCCAAATGAAGGGGTATCAAAAGATATCTATTTCTATAATTTTTGAAAATTTCCAGCTGTTCTTCGTAAATATGTTTATCAGTAGTAGTATTTTTTTTTCTTTTTTTTTTTTTTTTTTTTGCGACAGAGTCTCACTCTATCTCCTGGGCTAGAGTGCCAAGGTGTCAGCCTAGCTCACAGCAACTGCAAACTCCTGGGCAAAAGCAATCCTCCTGCTTCAGCCTCCCCAGTAGCTGGGACTACAGACACTTGCCACCATGCCGGGCTATTTTTTTCTGTTTTTAGTAGAGACGGGGTCTTGCTCTTGCTCAGGCTGGTCTCCAACTCCTGAGCTCAAGTGATCCTCTCTCCTCAGTCTCCCAGAGTGCTAGGATTACAGTTGTGAGGCACCATGACAGGCAAAATATATCTATTATTAAAATACTAATGTTATTAAGATCTTCACATGAACCAAAAGTAGAAGTAGGTACTAGGAATTCAACCACATATTCAAAAACCTCTTGATACAGTTGGAGAAGCAAGGATAACGAGACGAGATTCATAAATTGTAGAAATCAAACTGAGTTGTTATTTGAAGGAATTTTTTATGGGTTTGGTATGATTAATTGATAGTGGAACTCAAGGAGTTCCTTAAATGTATATTTGTTACTACTTTGGTTTTAGAAAATAAACAAATGCATAGGTAATTCCATAGTGGCTTACATTAATAATTATTGGTGATTGTGAATAAACTGATCTGATGTTAGAGATATATCTTCTTTAAAAATTCTCTTAACACTTTACTTTCCTTATATATACATATGAGGAACATATATAGTACATAGGAATTAAATTATTCCTATATCTTGACATGTGTATGTATTTGTTTTATCAAAGCTCAAACACTTTATATATCTTTGGCTACATGATTCCAATTTCTTTCAGGAAATTACTTTTATATTATCAGGACAACTCTCTTGTGTCATCTATGTTTTCTTTTCTTTCTCCCCTTCAGGCAGACCCACTACGTTCTATGAGACAATGAAGAAAGCTGATATGTGGCTGATTCGAACCTATTGGGATTTTGAATTTCCTCGCCCACTCTTACCAAATTTTGATTTCATTGGAGGACACCATTGCAAACCTGCCAAACCCCTGCCTAAGGTGAACAAATTCCTATTTGTTTGGTTTTGTTTACTTATTGTAAGAGTTCAGGCTCTTCACCATTATTCTAGCCTTAGAAGGAACACCGTTCCTCACCAATGTAAAGGTGTCCCTGAAATATTTACAGCAAAACTTAATGTTTACTTGTTTCACTCCAGCATTTAAATCATTCCTCACTGAGATCCCAGAGTTTTACCTCTTAGAGCATAAAAGGAATGGTTTACCTTATCAGAGCAGGTGTTTTCTGCCTTAGGCCAAGTCTACAGGATACCTCAGGAAAGCTCCCCGCGGAAACTTTTGTCTCAACATCATAATTGCCTATTTCAGAAGCACATAGATAATGTACATTCTGTATATAATATAGACCAAATAAATTCTACAACGTGTATCTGAAAAGTAACCTTAAATTTAATTTGCAAAAGAATTCTGCCAGCATATGAAATAGTATTCCTTATGATGGACATTAAGAACCAAATATATTTTACTTTAATATCATACTTTTAAGACTAAAGGAAAAGCAAGCTTTCTTATTGCACTTTTATATGATCTTTTTTGTCTACCTTCTTATTTGCATCAACATAAAACTGAAATCTTATTCATTAAAAACCAATATTTTTGTTGAATGCAAATTGCTATGGTAACTTTCACAAGGAACAGAAGGAGAGATAAGATTAATCAAAAGTCTGTGCAATCTAACTATATTAATAAATTTCCCCACTTACTTTAAGGGAAAATGATAGTGCCAGTAAGAGAGGGATGAGAGTAGGAGAAGAAGTAAGGAGCAGGATGACTAGTAGTAAAATAGTGATAATTACTAATAATAGCTGTTGCTTCTAACTTGCATAATGATTTCAATTCAATAGTTGTGAAATGTATTCTCTAATTACTATGTAAAAAATTGTTGCCACAAATTGTTTACTTTTCCACTAGATTAAGTTCTGAGACAATACCCGCATATTTTAAAATAGTAAGACATTCAGCAAAATGTATCAAGCATTTTAAAAATGCATATAGCTGTTGGTTTCACAGTATACTTACATGAAACTATATAAACCAAAAATAATTCAAGATGGGCAGATTCAATATTTGTGGCAGCTATTCATAAAATAAATACTGGAAGTAATTTAAATATGTTATAAAAGATAAAGAACTTACAGTATCTGCATACCATATTACTACAATAATTTTACAAGAAAATAATTAGCCATAATGCAAGTTTTTTTGGAAACTAAGGGACAAATGATGAAGAGAACAAGAAAACATTTTTTTCTATGATTAAAATGTATACAAAATTTTCTGTACATATGTCACATAAATACATTGAGCTATATAAAGAGAATAAAGATCATAATGAAAGCACAAACTTTAAATTCAGAACATCTCTGGGCAGAGAGTATGGGTGGAAACCCAATATCATTTTTTTTAAATTTTTCATACTATTCCAACATTTCTTACATTGATTTGTATTATTTTTATAGAGATGTCACAGAATGACATCAGTAATGATTTTGTACACAGGTTGTATTTCTTCTATACTGAATGGATGAAGAAGGTTTTTTGGGCAGTGAAATAGTGAGACAAAATATTGAGCACAAGTTACACAAAATGTGGCTTCAGGTGACTTGAAGCTCACAGAATAGCTGGATGCCCCATGTATTACATGGAATAGGATTAACAGTACAGTGACCCTCATATTAAAACTGATATCATTTGGTTAAAACTATATTTTTCAAAGTTGGGAATTATATTTGTACACAACAGATTTAAGCAGAAGCTTCACCCCAAGGATTAACTTATAAAAGTATACTTGTTATGTTGGAAGGAATTGATCATTATTTTACACAAAATAAGAAACAATTACTTAATTTAATAGGAAAGGAACAACAACAGAGAATACATGATTTCGATGTGATATTCAGGAAATATTTGGTTCTTCATTTCTGTTTTTTTTTTCTTGTTTGCTTTTTTTGGTTTGTTTGTTTGTTTATTCTTTGGTGAGAGAAAATATTTAGCAATTTAGAATTATTCCTCTATAGAATGTATTAAAATTTAAAAATTGGCATAAAATAGAAATTGCAAGTCCGAATAATTCTCAACAAATTTGAAGTAAGCACATATTCACCAGGAGTTTTATTGGTGTGATTCAGTTACTCACGAGAGTGACCAGATGTCCATGACAGAACGGCCTGGTGGTTCTCCCCATTGTGGGAAAGGTGCTCTCTGTGGGACACAGTGAGGGGATAATGACAGCCCCTCCCAGCAGGTTATAAATAACATATCAATTTAACAGTGTACTTTCAGTATAAAAATTGCCTCATATCTAAATAATAACCTAAGAAATGTGATCATTTATCTATGTAACTATATACCATAAAATTCTGTATTATAAATGAAATCCTTGAGGCTGTTTTACTAAAATTCCAAACTGTAGTATCGTAATTCTGAATATGAGTGATTCTTAACCTTCACCTATTTAGTGTGTGTGCATTTGTGTGTGTGAGTGTGTGTGTGTGCATTTGTGTTAGGGGAAAACACTTGGAAACTCTGACAAACTTTGAGTGTGGTATAAAAGATTAAGGAACTAAAGAAATATAGACATAAAATCATCCTAATGCTTTGTAAGATTTCCTCCTTATCATAATCAGAGAATGATTCTAATGGCTCGAAACTGAAATAATGCTACAGAAACATGCCTGAAATGAACAATAGCGATTTAGAACTACAACCATATAGAATGAAAGCCAAGTGAAGCCACCTTTAATAATCTATATTAGTAAATATAATGATATAAATGAAGAGTCCGGGTATGATATTTTCTAACACTATCTGTCCCAACTACATTGCAATAGCTCTACTTCATTTCTTCCACACACACACACACACACACATACATACATACATACATACATACACATGCAAACATATAGTTGCACAAATATCCACAATAGAAGCCACTATCTCATCATACACATTTCTTTCCATATAAAGGTACTGATCCGTCAGTTAAAAAATAGCCCTTACTCTAATAATTCTTGATAATACTTGATTTTCTCTTCTTGGATGTTTTTAACAATCTTTTCAAATATGCTTCTTATACTGATAACTGTTTGTGATGGAACACATTTTTTCTTCACAGGAGATGGAAGACTTTGTCCAGAGCTCTGGAGAGAATGGTGTTGTGGTGTTTTCTCTGGGGTCAATGATCAGTAACTTGACAGAAGAAAGGGCCAGTGTGATTGCTTCAGCCCTTGCCCAAATCCCACAAAAGGTTAGATAAAGTGCCTAGTGGTGGACAGCTACTGAATGACCCTGTTAAACTTTGTAAAGAGCACAGCTGCAGAAATTTTCTGTCCAAGGTGTTAACTGTTAGGATAGTTCTACTTATCTCAGGTATCAGCTCAAAAACTAAAAGATACATGGAAAATGCTACAATGGTAAAGAGGTGGGTTTTCATTTATAATAACTCTGACATTAACACTGTGATCATAACAAATATACTGAGTAGGTACAATGAAGTTTTGATATTATCATGGTATTGAAAGCATGTACAGAGAAATCACCAAATTCTGCTCTGTCGTTTGATGCAATTGCTAACAGACTTCCTGAGGGCACTGTATACACTGCAGAATTATTAGAAAGGAGTTAAATTTTAATGAGTATCTGCACTAGCACAATAAAAATTAGCAGGTATTCAAAAAAGTCTGCAATGCATTGCCGTTTAGGCTTCCCATGCGATCTGACCATTTGTAACTCCTATAAATTTGGAATAATCCTATTTGATGTGCTGTTCAGGGTGCTTTTCAGGGAAAGGATGATTGGGCTGAGAAATCACTACCACAGGTACCCACCTAGCCAAGTAGATGTAGAGAAAGACAAAAATTTGCCTGCCTTCCTGGACTGGGCCCTGATCTAATGAAAAGATGGAGATGGGATCCTGCCCTTAGAGGAACCTGTGCATTATATCTTCTAGCCCCACAGAGACTCTGGTCTCACCTCTAGGTTAACAGATCCTTCAGTTGAGGAAGGGGAATGCATAAAGGAAGGAGTCAATCAGAATGAAGCCAGGAATGGGAAGAGGTGCAGATGCCGCCTCCATAAAATAGAATAAGAACTTATTTTCTAATATATAGAATACACTTCCAGTCTACGAGTATTGGTGAATTAGTTTTTAGTTTTCTATCTGACGTAGACTTCTCCTAATGACCTGTGCTACTTTTCTGCTAAAAACTCTAAATTATTCTAACACTCACATAGCAAGAAGGAGGCAAACGCTTCTACATCCAGTTCATAAGGTTTGCCTGAGAATTCTGAAATCAGTTGCTTCTTTTGGCACTGGGCTTGGAAATCGCTGAGTTATAGCAGACCATATGAATCACTGCTGTAGCTTATCATCTAAGTGTTAAGCCAAATTTATCTATTAAGCAAAATTTAGCAAAATACAATTTTAGACTTTTTTACAGCTGTGTTGTTATTTATAAATTGACCACCAGCTCTATTTTTCTGCCTTCAAAGAATTTCCGAAACTAGATATGGTGATAACACTCTGGGTTTTTATCAAAAATTGCCATTTATATTTTTTCTTGGAAGAAGTGCTTAACAACTTCTAACAGCAGTCAGCACACTCTCAATGCAACATTGGTAACTTTCTCACAAGGTGCTCATCTTACGGATTATTTTGTAAGTCAAATCATGTCAAACTATGAAGAAATTACTTATATAACAAGTATATATAAATGAATGTCTACTCATATCCCTCAAACTCTTGAGGTGATAGATACCCCAGTTACAATGATGTGATCATTACACATTGTATTCCTGTGTGAAGATGTCACATGTACCTCACACATATGTACCACTATTACATGTCCAAGATAATTAGAAACAAAACATTTAAAAGAAGAAATAAAAAGATTATTATAAAATTTAGAAGATGACAGCTAGTATAAAATACGTAAACACATGAAAAGATCATTACTGATGCACGTTTTTTTATATTAGAATTATATTTACTGTCGATTCCTTAAATAGTTGAATTTACCATGAAAAATATCATTTGTGTACATTACTTAGAATTCTTATACACAAAATTGATTATAACACTATGCATTTGAAATCTGGTTATTCTATTTACCTCAGAGTTTCAGTAGTTCTCATTGCTTAACAACCTTATTCTCATTTCTTCATCTTTTATGTGGAGGGGATTTAACTAGATGGGTGATAACATCTTTAGAGTTTTACCGTGCCATAACTTTGGATTTCCACCAATGGAGCAAGATATTTTCTTTTCCTTAAAAGGTTCTATGGAGATTTGATGGCAAGAAACCAGACACCTTAGGACCCAATACTCGGCTGTACAAGTGGTTGCCCCAGAATGACCTTCTTGGTAAGATACTGGAGAAAAAATACTGAATATATGACTAACAGACAATTAGAGTGACAGTAGGTCAATGGCAACTAAATAGTGAATATTTATTTTTGAAAACTCAAATGTAAAACCTATTTTATATTTGTTTTCTAGCCCTAGGGGAAAAGCATACAGTATATCAGTTGGCAATTTGCTACATACACCCATATTCTTTATGTCCATAAACAAAGTATTAAAATATTTATTTCAGGTGTAATTGCCTCTCAGAAAATTTTCAATAGCTTCCTGGTTTGTCTGTCTACTATTTCTGTTACATTACACTATCCTTTTCCTTACAGTTGGTTTATTTCCCTTGACACTGAAAAATAACAGGTCCTCTTCTATTACCAGTGACTGCATTTTCTATTGGAATAAATCCCCAGTCTTTATTACAATGTGATAACACCTCCACAGTGACGTGTGGCCTGTCCTTCCTCTGATTTCAGCACTGCTCCCATCACACTCCTTGCTGCCTTGGACACCTTCCATGTCAGAGTTATTGACTGCACTATTTCTTTAACAGAACGAGTTCTTACATGCCTAACCTTTTTATTTACTTTTTTCTTTTCCTTTTAATATTATTTGTACATTGTCTTTATCCAGAATCTGCTTTTTCATTTGTGTACCTGGAAAACTTTTTTCATTTTTCCATTCTCAAGTCACACACCATTTCTTCCACGCAGACTTCACTTTCCTCTGCAGCAAAAGTACATGTTTCTTCCTCTAAAATATGAATGCAATTTCAGGGAAGTTTCATGGATATTCTAATCTACTACCTAGAAAACATTGTGCCTCTCAGTATCCTATATTGTGCATTTCTCATTTGATCCCTAAACTTATAATGAATAATTTTCCTGAAATTTACCCTATTTTAGGTCATCCAAAAACCAAGGCTTTTATAACTCATGGTGGAGCCAATGGTATCTATGAGGCCATCTACCACGGGGTCCCTATGGTGGGCATGCCTTTGTTTGCGGATCAGCCAGACAACATTGCTCACATGAAGACCAAGGGAGCAGCTGTTAGAGTGGACTTCAACACAATGTCAAGTACAGATTTGCTCAATGCTTTGAAAACAGTTATTAATGACCCTATGTGAGTATACCAATTCTTTTAATAAATCGTTTCATAGATATGTTCTCTTCTCAACAGGAAGATGAGATTCATCCCTTTTATTAGTTGATCAAGCTTGAAAGAATTTAAATGTTTTAAACAATGTGAAATCTGCTTTTATTTTTCACCAGTTATTTCACAGTTGCATTGAACTATATAATTTTAATGGGAAATCAATTAGTGCAAAAACGTTCCACATAAAAATAACTTCAGATATATAGATAAGTATAAAAAAGATAAATTTTAAAAAACAAGACAGAATTCACAGGTAAAAGGAATAATGAATTTGAAATATGATAAAATATTTTAATTCAATTCCTAAAATTTCTGAATGTATTACTTTTTCATACTCAAAAATTTACTTTTATATCATCATTATTTTAATAGATTTGATAATGAGATATAATTTACAATGCATAAAATTTACCTAGAGTATAAAATTTAAATATATTTAGCATGTTTTCAGAGCTTTGAAGCCACCACCACAATATAATTTTAGAACTTTTTTATCAGCCCAAAATAAACTTCATAAAACATAGATGCCTTTTCCCATAAGCCCCTAACCCTAGGGAAATTCCAATTTTTCTCTCTGAGGATCACCCTCAGTAGAAATCTGCTATAAATGGAATCATACAATTTATAATGTTTTGTAAATAGCTTTTTCCATTAGGCCTAATTTTTTTAGTTTTATCCATGTGGCTGCATGTATCAGTATTTTGTTCCCTTTTATTGTTGTACAATAATATTCTTTAGAATATGAATATATTGTAATTAATCCATCCAATGATCAGCTCATGGACATTTTGTTTGCAATTATGAACGTTGTTACACATGTTTTTTCATGAAAATATATTTTTATATTATGAAGGTAGATATTATTAGTGGAATTGCTGGGCCATATGGCAATTTTTGTTTGTGAAAAACTGCCAAATTGTTCTCCAATGTACATGCACCATTTTTCATTACTCTCAACAGAACAGGTAGCTTTCAATCCTTCATAGTATGCCCAATGCTGATCATGTGTCTTTTTATTACTGCCGTTGTACTACTGTAAAGTAGTTTCTCATTAGTCTTGATTTGTATTTCCCTTAAGGCTAAATATACTGAGCATCTTTTCAAGTGCTTAGTAGTCACTCACATAACTGCTTTGGAGAAAGTTCTATTTCAATCTTTTGAACAATTGGTAGTTCTAAATTTATTTTATTCATGATTTATAATAATACTTTCTATATTATGGTTATAATTTTTTATCAGATATATGATTTTCAAATATTTTCTTCAATTCTGGATGGGTTGATTTTTATACATTTTTGATGATACACTTTGAAGCACAAATTTTTAATTTTGTTAAAATAAAATTGTAATAATTAATTCTTTCCATACTCCACAGGAATTAATTTGGAAATAGCTATGTCTGACCAGCTATTATCAATTCAGCATTTATTACCACTATCAATAATATTGCTATATAAGGAGGTATCACCTAAAGGGATACTTGAAGGGTATTTTATCAAGGAAAAATAATAGAACAATAAATGATAAAAAATACTTTAAGAAAAGGCAGGAAAAAACTAGAAAATAAATATAAAACTGGTTGGAAAAATAGAAGAGAAAATACAGAATGAGGGGTTAGATATAAATGTAAATATATCAGTACCTATATGAAATCTAAACAAAGAAAAGACATAATAGTGATTAGGGACATAAAGTTTTTGAAAAACACAATATAAAAATGTACCTATTCACATAGGATATATGTGTAGATATTTATGAATAGCATATAGATTTACAATATGTATATACATATACACACACATGTGTGTTTTTCTGTATATGTGTGCATATGTACACGTGTGTGTCCTTATGTATATAACCTGGAAATACACATCTGTCAAGAGGATACACAATAGTTACCTGAATTGACCACGAAATGGATTATAAATCACCACTCAGTAATTTTTAAAGGATTGGAAGCCATAACGATATATGGTCTAGCCATACTATGCATAAGTCAGAAATAATCAAGTTCCTTTTAAAGAGGTAACTTGATTATTTCTAACTTATGCGTATACAATGTAGATGAACCTTGAAAATCCTAAGTAAAAGAACCAGACACAAAAGGTCACTTATTGTATGATTCTATTTATATGAAATATACAAAAGAGATAAATCCATAGAGAAGGACACAGATTGATGACTGCCAGGGACTGGGGCTGGGAACAATGGGGAGAAACTGCTTAATGACTAAGAGTTTTACTTCGGAGTGATAGAAATGTTTTGAAAATACATAGAGGTGGTGGTTGGACAACATTGTGACTATATTGCCACTAAATTGTTCACTTAAAAAAAAAAGAAATAATCAAAGAAATTATCATTTAAAATTTTACATTTTAATTGTTAAAAATGCATTTCAATAAAATTCATAGTCAACAAAAAATGATAATTGTACATGCACGCTCATCTCAACAATTCCACTCCCAAATATATAAGAAGCAAAAATGTGTAAATACATAAACCTGAGGATATGTATACTAGAATGTTTATAACAGAATTATTAGTAGTATCCAAAAATGCTAACATCAGAAATGCCTATTGATCATCATATAAAGAGATAATCTGTACCATTTGTTGATCAATGGGATACTATACAGCAATGAAATTAACAAACTGCTATAAAAAAGGCAGACACCAATAAAGATACACTAAATGACTTAATCAGATAAAATATAATGGTATAAATAAAAATATATATAAAAGAAAGCTAATCTATGGTGTTAGAATTCAGCATAATATTAATTTGAGGATGGGGTAGTGACTAAAATGGTCTATGAAAAGTGGATACTGCTAGGCAGGTGTGATACCATATATCATGATCTGAGTAGCAGGTCCATTGGCGACTTCATAATAATTTTTCAGTTAATTTTTAGCATTTGAACTGGTTACTTAGAGTATGTACATCTATATTATGTATTTCCTACCTGTTTATTTGAGAAGATATGCAACATATTTTAAAATTGTAAGATCAAATAGAAAAATAAGCACACTAAAAAAGAGGGAATCCTAGGGGTGCTACCATACCAGGAAAAGCCTCTCTGAGAAATAACACTTAAGAGGAAGCTTCAAAAAGAGATAGAAGCAAACCTGTGTTGTTTCAAGGAAGAATGCACCAAGACAGGGAGAGAGGAGACAAAAAATTTAAAGAATCTAAGGTGAGAACACAGGTGGCAGCTTAAAAGAAAATAGAAGGACAGCTTTCCCAGAAGAGAGAGTGTGTGGGGCAGGTGTTAGGAGAAGAGTTTCCAGTGACTGATGACGTAGGGTCCTGTAGACCAAAGAAGAGATTGTTTATGTGATGAGAATCCAGATGAAAATCTTAGTCAGGGAGTGTCATAACATGACACTTGTTTCACAGAAATACACTTTGGGTACTGGGTGGAAAGCAGAGAGTAGAAGACAGAAGAGTAGAATAGAAGCAGAGAGACTTCTCAGCAAGCATTTCAGCCACCGTGACACAATTCCCTTTTGAAAACACCCCAGATGATCATTCTCAGATTGCCTTTCCACTATCTTACAGCGCTTAGAAAGGTTCATAATATTTCTTCTGCTAGAAAGATATTAACTTTCCAGCCTGATTTCCAATTTTCCCTTTTAAAAATATATTTAATGATAAAATTGAATTTAAAGATCAAGCTGTCTATAATGACTCATATTCAAATATTCAAATTCTGTCAATTTTGTGACATTTCCTTTGAATCATCTGTATGAGACTTTTCAAAAACCTTTCATGAAATTGATATGTTTAGGCAATTAACTTAATTTCAATGTTGGAATCTTTTTGTTTCTCTTCAGATATAAAAAGAATATTATGAAATTATCAAGAATTCATCATGATCAGCCAATGAAGCCTCTAGATCGAGCAGTCTTCTGGATCGAGTTTGTCATGCGCCACAAAGGAGCCAAACACCTTCGGGTTGCAGCCCATGACCTCACCTGGTTCCAGTACCACTCTTTGGATGTGATTGGGTTCCTGCTGGCCTGTGTGGCAACTGCCATATTCATCATCACAAAATGCTGTCTGTTTTTCTGCCGGATGTTTGCTACAGCAGGAAAGAAGGAAAAAGGGGAATAACTGGATCTAGGCTTGAATCTGCAATCCCTGAAAGATGGGACTCCTTCAGTTTATTTGAGCAAGAAGAGATTGTGATGTAAGATTCCCTTCCTCCTGTGACCACTTGACTTTTCACAATTTAGTTTGTCAAATCAAAGTTTGTTTACAAAAAAAATTAATACTTCTTTAAAACTTAGAAATATTTTATGCTGAAGAGAAAGGAAAAACTGGGGACAATAAAAAAATTAAACACAATATGGGTTTACATAGACATGTACTATTCTAATTTAGAAATTATACCAAAAGTAGTTCTTAAACTTTACCATTTACATGTTTTACATGAACAGAAGACCATCAAGCTATCCAGTCACAGCATTAATATTGTTTTGTAAATGATCAGAATTCTTTACTTCATTTTGGTATAGTACTCGGTAGTTTTGACTTCTGTTGAAAACTATTCAATAATTAGAATTGCATAAAAACGATTACTAGAGAGGGAGGGGGATAGTTGGCCATCTGAGACATGGGTCACCAGATAATCCTAAATAGAAGAATAAGTTTCAATTTATTTGAAGGAGAAAAGGTTCAAGGAAGAAAGCATAGCCCAGGTAAAATATGTGGGAAGGGTACCAGAACCCACCCTTACTGGAGACCATGTGGAAACAAGTTGTGGAAGAGAACAAAAAAGAGAAAGGTTTTGGCAGAGTCTAACCACTGAGGGACTCAGCGCCTGGTGGAAGAGGTAGGTGGGAGTGTTTATTTTCCCTCCCCTCACATTAGTGGCAGTCTTCCACCTCCCAATCTGTTGGAAAGCCCCTTCTACCCTGACAAATCCGGGCACTGCAGCCATGACTGAACTGAGGGCTTCCTGGGAGCGGACCAGTGGGCTATGGGCCCATGTAGGGCTCCTTCTCCCACCACATGCTCTGTCTGAGATGGCAGGTGCCATAGTGCCTGGACACAGGCCTGGTGCGTCTATCCTGTGCGGAAGTCACAGCCCCTCAGTCTCCCTTTTACTGCATCCCACACCAACATTCCCAAGAACCCATTTGGACTGAGATAAACTCAAAGGAACAGGGAGATGCAGGAAAGCATCAGTATTCCTGGAGTTTTGACCCATAGGACAAGCTGCTGCTAGGGGACTGGGAAGTGCCACAATTGCTTTTTAAGGACAGAGGAAGACAGAATGCACACTCTCCTTTACCAGAGAGCTTCTTGCTTATGATGCAAAGTTCTCTGCACCCCTACCAGTAGAGACATGAGTGCAGAGAGTCCGTAGGGAAGGAGAGTGACCCTACCCTAGAGCAGAAGCAGCACTAGAACACAAGAAGAAATGTGGCGACAAGAGCCTCCCTCTTCCAGTGACGGAATTCTGTGGAAATAGCTGCCTCAGTTCTCATGTGTGAGCTGTTGACACTGGTGAGCTGTGTCATGGCCAGTTCTAGGCTTGAATGGGGGTGGGGGTACATCCCAGTAGTGCTCTGCTCACTGTGCCGGGACTCTGCAAGAGGCTGTGGCCCATTTCCCCTCCTTCATGGGTAGGCAGTATTTTACTAGCAATCCTGACCTGGGAATCTCAGCCCTAGGTCTCTATGTTGCTCAGCCCACAGACAGTGTCCCACCCTTAAGCACTCACTCAGAACACAGCAGCCTTGGGGAATGGTGGGGCCTGGGGGAATTGTAGCTCTTCTGGAGCTTGGGTATTTAGGCCAGGCTACTCTCAGCTGAGAGAAAAGTGCGGCATGCCAGAGCGTCTCTAAATACAAAGCAGACCAGCTTACCAGCTCCCCACCATTTGGGGCCTTCTCCTCCTCCTCCCCTCTCTTGGCCACTGCTGTTCAGGCATTTGTAGCTGAAAGGAAGTTGCCATTCTGCACTGGTGTGTGTTTCACAGGGAATGGAAATAGCTGCCCTGCCTCTAATAGAACACCAGTCACACATAGGCTTCCAGGGAGCTTGGGATTCCCTTAGAAGCCACAGCAAGGGATTTTGTGTGCCACAAAGTCAAAAGCTTCTGATGTCTGGCCATTTTACAGAATCCTGTATTTCTTGCAGTTTTAAAAAAAAATTTCTCTTGATTTTTTTTTCTTTACTTTTGAATGGATTTATTTAAATCCAGTGTATCTTCTCTTGTTCTGTTTTGTTTTTTTTTTTTTTTT
>RJWJ010022936.1:0-16426 GCA_004363605.1 Indri indri | reverse complement strand
ACCTAAAGATAAATTATAATCCTTGAAGTACAGCACATTCTAAGTTACAGATTAAACAAAGGACAATTTTCCAGCTGCATATTACTCGGGAGTTGCATTCTTGAGGCAATTAGGCCTTGAGTATCTTTTGGGGAGGCTACGCGATATAAAGCAGGTGTCCAGGGAACAAAGGCGGGCAGTGAAGTCAGGGTTACAGTGATACAGAGTTATGGGACCTATTTGCTCCACCGCACCCTGGAGCCAGAGCATAGACGAAAAACCGTTTACAATTTTAAGCAAGCGAATTCACAGAAGCAGAAGGCAACCATTAATCAGGCAATTTAATTAAGCTATCCTTTTATCTGGCTATATAACTATGATTTAAACTTTATTTATCAAGAATAAACCATCATTTGTAAACCACCACAGTGAGAAGAACCTCTTTGCCTTGTTCCAGAAATTAGGGAAAAAGCATTCAATTTTTCACCATTAAGTTTGATGTTAGCTATAGGTTTTTGTTAGAAGCTCTTTATTAGGTTGAGGAAGATTCCTTCTAATTTGCTGAGTGTTTTTATCATGAATGGGTGTCAGATTTTGTCAAAAGCTTTTTCTGCACCAGTTGATGTGATGAAGCAGTTTTTCTTCAGTGCGCTGTTAAAATGGTGGATTACACTATTTGTTTTTTGTTTGTTTGTTTGTTTGTTTTTTGAGACAGAGTCTCGCTCTCTTGCCTGGGGCGAGTGCCATAGTGTCAGCCTAGCTCACAGCAACCTCAAACTCCTGGGCTTGAGCAATCCTACTGTCTCAGCCTCCCGAGTAGCTGGGACTACAGGCATGTGCCACCATGCCCGGCTAATTTTTTCTATGTATATTTTTAGCTGTCCAAATAATTTCTTTCTATTTTTGGTAGAGACGGGGTCTCGCTCTTGCTCAGGCTGGTCTCGAACTCCTGAGCTCAGGACAATCCGCCTGCCTCGGCCTCCCAGAGTGCTAGGATTACAGGCGTGAGCCACCGCGCCCGGCCCACTATTTGTTTTTTGACTAGTGAACCAGTTTTGCATCTCCAGGATAAATCCCGCATGGCCATGTTGTATTATACTTTTTGTGTATTGCTGTGTTCTATTTGCTATCTTATTCAGGACTTTTGTGTCTATATTCATGAGAGTTATTGGTCTATCGTTTTCTTGTATGGTCTTTGTCTTGTTTTTATATCAGGGTCATGCTGGCTTTCAAAGTGAGTTGAGGATTGTTCCCTCCTCTTCTGTTTTCTGGAAATGATTGTATAGGGTTGGAGTTTCTTGCCTCTAAATTTTTGATCAAATTTATCAGTGAAAGCATCTGGGCTTGGAGATTTCTTTTTTGAAATGACTCTAACAATGAATCCAATATCTTTATAATAGTTATGGTACTCTTCATGTTATCTATATCATCATGAGTGGTTTATTTTGTTGTTTGTGGTTTTCGAGGAATTGTTTCATTTCATATAAGTGGTTGAATTATGCACATAGAGTTGTTTGCAATATCCCTTATTAGCTTTTTTTTTTTTTTTTTTTTTTTTGAGACAAAGTCTCACTCTCTTGCCTGGGGCGAGTGCCATGGCGTCAGCCTAGCTCACAGCAACCTCAAACTCCTGGGCTCAAGCTATCCTACTGTCTCAGCCTCCCGAGTAGCTGGGACTACAGGCATGCGCCACCATGCCCGGCTAATTTTTTTCTATATATATTTTTAGCTGTTCAATTAATTTCTTTCTATTTTTGGTAGAGACGGGGTCTCGCTCTTGCTCAGGCTGGTCTCGAACTCCTGAGCTCAGAACAATCCGCCCGCCTCGGCCTCCCAGAGTGCTAGGATTACAGGCATGAGCCACCGTGCCCGGCCTCCTTATTAGCTTTTTAATTTTTGTGAGCTTCATAATATACTCCATTTTATACTGGATGTTAGTAAATTGTCTCTTTTTTCCTTGTCAGTTGTCCTAGAGATTCATAAATTGTATTGATCTCTACAAAAACCAGCTTTCGGTTTCTTTATTCTCTTTTTTTCTTCTTTTAATTTTATTGATGGCTGTTTGTATCTTTATTATTTTCTTCCTTCTGCTTGCTTTGGGTTTATTTTGCTCATCTTTTTCTATGAACAGTTTCTTAAGTTAGACATTTAGATTATTGATTTGAGAACTTTATTCTTTTCTAATGTAAAGAATTCATGTTATACATGTCCCTCTAAGCACTGCTTTAGCTATATCCCACCAATTTTGATATTTTGTATTTTCATTCTAATTTGGTTCAAAATATTTTCTAATTTACCTTTGTATTTCCCCTTTGACCTGTAAATTCTTTAGAAATGCATTCATTTCCAAGTATTTGGAGATTTTCCTATTGTTTTTCCACTATTGTTTCTTATTTAATTCCATTTGGTCAGGAACTTATAGTATATGATTTGAATTCTTTTACATTTGTTAAGTTTATTTTATGACTGAAGATATGGTCAATTTGGTGAATGTTCCATGTGTACTAGAAAAGAACATGAATTTGTATTCTGTTGTTATTGGGTGGAATGCTCTATAAATATCAACTAGAGAACTAGTTGATAGTATCATTCAGTTATTCTATATCCTTGATGATTTTCTATGTGAAATATTCTATTAATTACTGAGAGAGGAGTGTTAATGTTTCCAATTATAATTGTGGATTTGCGTATTTCTTCTTTCAATCTGTCAGTTTTTGCTTCATATATTTTGAAATTCTTTTGTTAGGTGTATACACATGTAGAAATGTTATGTCTTCTTGGTGAATTGAGCCTTTTTATTAATATGTAGTATCCCTCTTTATTCTTAGGAACTGCCTTTGCTCTGGAGCATAATTTGTTGGATATTAATATAGCCACCCTAGCTTTCTCTTGGTTGGCGCTTTCATAGTATATACCATTTTCCATCTTTTTACTTTTAGGCTACTGATATGAGTTTCTCATAAGCATACTTAAGTCCTTTTCCACTCCAAGATTATGAACAATTTTCCCATTACTTCTAATATGTTGATGTTTAGATTTAAATCTTTGACTCATTTGGAATGTATTCTGGATAAGGTGTGAGGAAAAATCCCATTTTTATTTTTTTCCCTCTAGGTGGTTTACTTCCTTGTTCCAAACATATTTTTTGACTGAATCCATCTTTTGCCTACTGATATGAGCAGCTGCTGCAAATAACCCAAATTCATTTGTTCTGCAGCACTTTTGCCTTCTCTTTTGCTGATTTCGTACTGTTTGACTGCCCTTAATTTAAAGATATCCATTAATCTCAACTTTCATATGTATAAAAATACAGACATCCAGAAAAGAAGTGCGAGGACCTCCACAGAACCTCTCCCCAGGGAAACAGCCATAACTGGTAAAAATTATTTTAAAAACAACCATTTAAAGTCTCTGAAATTTCCTCTAACAGCATAGAACAAATGAATGAACACTTATTTAAGAAAATGTAAATTTCAGTAAGAACAATGAGGGTCTGTGGCACATGAGCCACAATCTGCTCCATCCCTCCCATGTCAAAGTCAGTGCTGTTAAGGGTATAATCTGGGTAGGTGTGGCCAAGAAGGCATGACTTCCTCATCCCTGAAGTCCAAGGGCTGTGATTTCTTCCCAGGATGGCAGGCCACCAGCATTAGTATTTATCATCCCCTCAAGCTTCATGTTGCTAAGCCTAAATTCAAAGTGAATGCAGCTGAGAGCCCCAGGGCTCCCTTCCTCAACCCAGTCACCACTTGTAGGGTGGACGCTCTATATCAGGCATGGAAGGCCAAAAAATACTAGGGTCTTAATATCCCTTGCCCAAGTTTGCTCATAGAGTGCAGGCTCCATGCTGGCAGAGGCAAGCCGAGAAGACTAGAGGCTATTATGCCTACCCCGGGCTCAGCTCAAAAAGCAGGGATTTCACTCTGAGAGAAGCAGTGCACTGTACTCTCTCCAAGCTCCAGAGCAATGGTGCAGTGATTTTGCCCAGAGGGGAGACTGGCCATAAGAACAAAGAGCTTCAGAGCTCTCCCCAATAAACTGACTTTATTTGGAACACAGTATGGTAAGTTCAAGGCTAAGGGCAATCTCAGAAACAATGGAGTTTTGGTAAGCATTAAGAACAGTTTGGTAAATCCGTAAGTGCAACAAAATAAACCACAAGCCAGGCTGGTTTTCCAGAGATGATCAAAGAAAAAGACAGCTAACAAGAGTCCTCCTGGAGTCAGAAGGAACTTCAGAGATTGGCTTTGAAAACTATCTCTGCAAAAGGGCCAAATTTAATTGGATCAGACTGTAGAGTAATTTATGCCCCAGGGCATTGTCAAAAACAATAAAGCAAATCAGCCAGCAATTAGTGGAGACTAATAGCAGGTAATGATAACAACAGAGGTAGGCAAAATAACAGAGAAATCATGAAAAAAGACAATATATAGGGTGTCCCAAAGGCACCATACATAGGGAAAATGGGAAATTGTAGCTAAACGTACCTTTATTTACAAAATATTCATTACAAAATTTTACAAAATTTTTTCTTTTTTTTTTGAGGTGGTAGATATGTTAATTAGCTTGATTTAATCTTTCTACAATGGATAAGTACATCAAAATCACATTGTAATCCATAAATATATGCGATGATTATTTGTCAATTAATAAGAAAAAATAAAATAAAAAGAACACCAAATGTGGTTTGGCAAAAGTGAAAGGCCAGATTAAGAGACCAGATCAGGCTGGGCATGGTGGCTCATGCCTGTAATCCCAGGCACACATGTGTTTGTTTCAACATGTCATTTCATACTCCATGTATCATTTTTTGCTCAGGAAAAAACACATACACATATGTGTATTATACACACACACGCACACGCACACGCACACATGCATATACACACATGTACATGGTTGGCCCTCAGCACCCATGGGGGACTGGTTCCAGGGCCCTGGATAATAGCAAAACCCATGGATGCTCAAATCTCTTAAGTCAGCCCTCCATATCCCTGGGTTCTACACCTACAGAAATTCTATCCGAGATAGGTTGAATCCACAAATGCTTAGGAATCCAGGGCTATGGAGTGCTGACTGTACATACATATTTTTATATCAATATTTTGAAAGATAGTGTGAACAGCAAAAGGCAAAAATGCAACTGAAAGCAAATGGGTAAATGACAAGCCTGCATATATGATATATATGTGTGCTTATTTTATATGTGTGTTTTTATTTCACATAAAAATTGCTATCATAAGTAATTCATTTCCTAACTCAGATAAATTTTTAATATTGCCCTTAATTACTTTTCTCTGGCCTTTTACTTGTAAACTTCTACATAACACATTGACTATAGGCAACAAAAAAGAGATATCAATAACATAAGTATATGTTAATAAAATTACATTATGAATATTTTAAAAATATTTAAACTAGAAGCTAATTTCAAAAAAAATTAAAAGGTATATATCATATATGAGATGTCCTTTGAGCCAAATAAATTATATTCTCAAAATGTTATGTTTTATTCTGTTGTATAAATGAAATTACATTTCAAAATTTTAATGTATTAATATAAATGATGAACAATAAAAATCTTATTTATTACAATTTTTTCTTTGTATGGAGACTTTTGGGACACCCTGTATTATCAAAAAGAATATGAGACATGCAAAGAAACAGAAATGTTTGACTTATGCACAGCAGTTAAAAGGAGGCAACAGAAATTGCCAGTGAGATGGCCCAGATGTCAGATTTAACAGACAAAATTTAAAATCAGCCATTATAAATACATTCAAAAAACCACAGCAAACTATGCTTAATGAAGAAAAGGAGGTGTGTTGAAAATGTCTCAGCAAATAGAGAATATTAATAAAGAGACAGAAGTTACCAAACAGAAATGTGGAAATTTTGCAGTTGAAAAGTATAAGTGAAGTGAAAAATTCATGAGAGGAGCTCAACAGTAGATGTGAGTAGGCAGAAGGAAGAATCAACAAACTTGAACATAAATCAATTAAGTTTGTCCAATCTGAGGCACAGAAAAAAAAAGAATGAAGAAAAATGAACAAAGCCTCAACAAAAGGTGGGATACCATTGAGCCCACAAACACATGCATAACGGATGTACAAGAAGGAAAGGAGAGAGAAAAAGGAGCAGAAAAAAGTATTCAGAGAAAATAATGACTGAAAAATCATAAAATTTGATTTAAAAAATTAATCTACACATCCAAGAAGCTCAATGAACTCCAAGTATGATAAATACAAGGAGAGCCATACACAGAAAAATGCTAAAAGCCAGAGAGAATATTGAAAGCAAAAAGAGAAAAACAACTCATCACATACAAGGGGACCCCGGTAATATTATCAACTGACTTCTCATTAGAAATAAGAGGCCACAAGACAGTGGGATAACATATTCAAAGTGCTGAAAGAAAAAAATGTCACAGAGAATCGTATATACAGCAAGACTCTTTTAAAAATGAAGGCAAAATAAAGACATTCAGAGATTTAAAAATTATGAGTACTCATTGCTAGCAGATACAGATAACAATAAATAATCAAGAAACTTCCTCAGGCTAAAAGCAGGTGACGCCACAGAACACATGGAATCCACAAGAAAAATGAATATTGATAAAGGAAATTATATAGTAATAAATGGCTATGCAAATGCATATTTTTCTCTATTCTTCTCTTAACTCATTTTGAAATCAATTGTATAAAAATGTATACAAGTTTATTGTTGGGACTATAACATTTATAAATGCAATATAATTTCCAATAACAGGACATAGGAGGTGGGTGGGAGCAAATCTATTTTTTTTTTTTTTTGAGACAGAGTCTCACTCTGTTGCCTGGGCTAGAGTGCCGTGGTGTCAGCCTAGCTCACAGCAACCTCAAACTCCTGGGCTCAAGCAATCCTTCTGCCTCAGCCTCCCGAGTAGCTGGGACTACAGGCATGCGCCACCATGCCTGGCTAATTTTTTCTATATATTTTTAGTTGTCCAGATAATTTCTTTCTATTTTTTTAGTAGAGACGGGGTCTCGCCGGTCAGGCTGGTCTCAAACTCCTGAGCTCAAATGATACGCCCGCCTCGGCCTCCCAGAGTGCTAGGATTACAGGTGTGAGCCACCACACCTGGCCAGAGCAAATCTTACTGGAGTAAAGAAATGACGCAGATGGCAACTCAAATTTACGTGAACAAATGAGAACCAGAAATGGCAAATAAAAAGATTAATGTATCAAACACTATAAATATACATATAGTTGTTTACCTTTCATCTGTATACAGGCCTAACAGTATATAGAGTGACAATTATAGTAAAGCATTATTGAGTTTGTAATATATGTGGACATATGTATAAAAATAATAGCACCAAAATCAGGAAGGGGGAACAAAGCTATATAGGAATATTAGAAATTCAGGAAGGAGTAGCACTGATTTAAAAATAAAGTCTTTGATTTCTTGTCTAGGTAGGAAAGAGGAAGTAAATCTCTACTTTTTCCACAGCAGCATGCTGCTTTTCATGAGCTGAGTCATGATCACAAATCCATTAGCATCACTTACTTTCTCTAGCGTCTACTGGTATTCTGCTGTATGAATAATACATAACTGGTGACGCTGAGATCAGGGTGGGTTTTGATGTTAAACTGGCCAAGTATTCTGGGACAAAAATACTCACTCTGGAATGGCCACCTGTTAAGAAAAAATGAATCTCTGAAATGAGACTACTTCTAGAAGACAGAGATTGATAGCTGAGGTGGCAGCAATAAAATTACTTGGATTTATCCTGACTCTAGCAGAAGCTTCCTCAATATCAAAATGAAAGAAAAGATAGCTAACTTCCAATAAAACAGAGTAGTGAGGGGATGCTTGAAAATTTTAATATCTTAATCTGGATGGTGATTGCACAGACATATAAATAGTTGAGCTGTACATGCATGAGTGGTGCATATTATTGCATGTAAAATACCCCAATTTAAAAAAATAATGTTCTGTTATGGACCATATGGATTAAAAAGCATCAGATTTACCCTCATAGCTGAGATAACCAAAAAGTATTTCAAATATATGAAGCATCAGTTTTCAAGACACTGGAGATCCAGAGATCCACCAGTGAAGGAAAGTGAGCCCTGAATAATGGAAAACAAAAGAGATGAGCCCAACAATTGGCCTAGTTTATTGCCTTGAGAAATTTTCTGGGCTATGGGGCATTGAGGTGATGGAGCTGAGCATCCAGGGAGACTAAGGTGGCTAGAATTTGTAGGAGAGACTGCTGGAAAGGAGAGAGCTGCAGAGGTAAAACTCCAAACGTCTACAGAAATTTCCTGCCAGCATTCAGCTGAGGCCTGATCAGAACACACATGAGGAAAGTACCCAAGGCCAGATAGGGCATCACCCAAAAGGATTAACGCTCATAATCTGAGGTGAATGCAGGGCCAAAAATAGTGCCTGTTCTCACCAGGCACGCTAGAAAACCTCAAAATTCATGGGGCATTGGGTAGAGTACACAGAAGGGTAGCTTCAGTAGTGGGGAATAATTAGGCCCAGATTGAACACTACTTTAGTCCTATAACAAAACTTAAAAGCATGACCCAAAAGCATCAAACCGTTTCCAAGTATTTTAACCATGTCCCAGAATGATGTCAACAATATTTATAGAATACAGAAACATTCAGCACCAAACAAGGTAGAATCTACACATCTGGCTAGTATCCCATTAAAAATTACAAAGAATGAAAAAAACATAAAAATAGGAACTATATCGAGGAGAAAAACCAAACAATTGAAACTGAGCCAAGACTGATAGAGATGTAGAATTAGCAGACAAGGACATTTAAGTAGACATTATAACTATATATCATATGTTTAAGAAGTTATGTAGAGACATAGAGCATATGAAAAAGACCCAAATAGACATTCTGGAAATAAAAACTAAAAGTTTTAAGGCAGGGTGCGGTGGCTTACGCCTGTAATCCCAGCACTCTGGGAGGCCGAGGCAGGAGGATTGCTTGAGCTCAGGAGTTCAAGACCAGCCCGAGCAAGAGCGAGACCCCGTCTCTACTAAAAATAGAAAAATCAGCCAGGCATCGTGGTGAGTGCCTGTAGTCCCAGTTACTCAGGATTCTGAGGCAGGAGGATCCCTTGAGCCCAGGAGTTTGAGGTTGCAGTGAGCTACGATGACGCCAGTACACTCTACCCAAGGCAACAGAGCGAGACTCTGTCTCAACAAAAAATAAAAAAATAAAATTTTTAAGATGAAAAATACGATGGATGGAATTAATGGCAGATTGGATATTGCAGAAGAAAATTTTAGTGTACTTGATGGCATAGCAATATAAACTATCCAAAATAAAACAGAGGGGGAAAATGAGTTCCAAATAATGAGAACAGTAACAGTGAACGGTGGGACAATTTCAAGTGACTAATAGATGGATAATTGGGGTGTGCAAAAGGTGGGGGGAGACAGAAATAAACTGAAGAAATAATGGCTGAAAATTTCCAAATTTTATGAAAACTATAAACCCATAGAACTGGGAAGATAAATGAATACCAAGCACACACACAAAAAAAGGGAACTACATTAATGTAGTAGTTATTGTCAAACTGCTTAAAACCAGTGAAAAAGAGTAGGGCAGCCAGAAATAAAAGGCATGTTATATACAAAGGAACAAAGATAACGATGGCATCAGAATTCTCATTGGAAACAATATAAGCAAGAAAACAGTGGAGAACACGTGTTCTTTAACATACTGAAAGAAAAAAGTGTCAAGGTAAAATTCTATATCTGGCAAGAATATCTTTCAAAAGCAAGATAAAATAAGGACATTTGCCAGGCATACAGAAGCTGAAATAATTCATTACTAGCAAACCTTAACTACAAGAAATGTTAAAGAAAGTCTTTCATGCAAGTGGAAATGACACCAGATGGAAATATGTATCTACAGAAAGAAAGAAAGAGGGACAGAAATGGTAACAAAAAGGATAAATATACAAAAAATGTCTTATTATTTAAAACTTTTTAGTAGAAATTTGACTAAACAAAAATAACATAAGTTTTATAATGTATATAAAAGCAAAATGTATAGCAACAATGGAATAAAAGCCAGGAGGAGAGAATGAAGATGCTATTGTAAGGAGTAGTGTAATATTACTTGAAGGTAGACTGCAATAAGTTAAAGAGGCACATCATAAATCCTAGACCAATCACTAAAATAACAAAAAAAAAAAGTTATAGGTAATAAGCTGACAAAGGAGGTAAAATGGAATCAGAAAAAATACTTGACTAATCAAAAGAAGGCAGAAAATAAAACAGAGAACAGATGGGACAAATAGAAAAATAACTAGATTCAAACCAAATCATAGCAATAATGACATTAAATGCAACTGGTCTGAACACTCCAATCTAAAGTCACAGATTGGCGGATTGGATAAAAATGCAAGAGGCAGCTATGTACCTCCTACAAAAAAATGCACGGTAGTTTTAAAGGCACAAATAGGATAAAAGTACAAGGTTTGATAAAGATATACCATGTTAACTTTAGTGGAAAGAAAGCTGGAGAGTGCAAATTTGGAGTAGACAAAGTAGATTTTGGGGGCAAAGAATATTACCCTGGAAAAAGCATATTTAATAATGATAAATTAGTTAAATAAGAGGACGTAACAATCATAAATGTTTATGTACCTAATAAAAGAGTATCAAAAGTCATGGAGCAAAACCTGATAGAACTGCATAGAGAAATATTCAAATCCACAATTATAGTCAGGGATTTAATTCTCCTCTCCCAATGTAAGCAGAAAATCAACAATGACATAAGGGAGACTTGAACAACACAATCAACCAACTAGACTTGCCTGACATTTATTGACACATTCTTCTCAAGTAGAAATGCAACATTTACCAATATAGACCATACTCTGTGGAATAAAACAAGTCCCAATAAATTTCAAAGGATTCAAGCCTTCTTAGATGACAGTGGAATTAACTCAGAAATCAATAAGGGAAAAACTCTGGAAAAATCTCTAAACTTTTGGAAACTAAATAACAAGCATAAATAACTCATGTATCATAGCATATCAAAAGGGAAATTAAAAAGTATTTTTAGCTGAACGAAAGTGAAAACACACCGTATCAGAATTTGTAGGACGCTGCTAAAGAAATACTTAGTGAGTTTATAGCACCAAATATCTACATTAGAAAAGAAGATTTCATAACAATGACCTCATGTTCCTCCTCAGGAAACTAGAAAGAAAAGAGAAAATTAATCCCAAAGTAAGCATTAAAAAGTGAATGTCAATGGAAAATAAGCCAAACTCTGTAAAATAATTTTAAAGAGGTTTATTTTGAGCCAAATTTGAGGACCTGGCCTGGAGCCATACCAAGAAGCATTGAACAAGTGGACTCATTGTGGTTGGGTTACAGTTTGGTTTTATACATTTTCAGGGAGACAAGGGTTACAGGTAAAGTCAGGATCCAGGGTGTTCCCACCTCAAAAAGCAGTGTCACCCAGGAAACCTCTCTCTTTTTTTTTTTTTTTTTGAGACAGAATCTTACTTTGTCCCCTGGGCTAGAGTGCCATGGGGTCAGCTGAGCTCACAGCAACCTCAGACTCCTGGGCTCAAGCGATCTTCCTGCCTCGGCCTCCCAAGCAGCTGGGACTATAGGCGCACACCACGATGCCCAGCTAATTTTTCTAGTTTTCAGTAGAGACAGGATCTTGATCTTGCTCAGGCTGGTCTCGAACTCCTGACCTCAAGCGATCCTCCCTCCTCGGCCTCCCAGAGTGCTAGGTTTACAGGCATGAGCCACCACCCCCAGCCCCAGGAAGCCTCTTCATCCCCAGGACTGAGACACCCTGGACAAGGATTTTAAAGATGCCCTCATAAAAATGCTTCAACAAGCAATTTGAAATTATCTTGAAAAATGAAAAAAAAAGCATCTCTCAATAAGAAATAATATAATAACTGAATTAAGAAAATACAGCCTGAATAGGCTCAATAGTAGAGTGGAGAAGACAGAGGATAGAATCAGTGAAGCAAGGACATATCAATAGAATTTACTAAATCTGAACATAGAAATAGAACAAAACCAAACAAACAAAACAGAGGCTCAAGAACCTGTGAGAAGATAGGCTACTGTTTATAAGAAACTCAATTCAAATTCAATAACATAGGAAGATTAAAGTGAAAGCATAGAAAAAATATACATTGCAAGCATTAACAAAAGGAAGTTCTATGAAAAAAGTCAATACAACTAATAAACCACTTGATAGAATAACAAAATAAAAATAACCCACAAATCACCAATATTGAGAGTGAAATGGGACATTATGATAGATGTTACATAATTAAAAACATAATAAGGAATAGTATGACCAACTTTATGTTCATAAATTTGACAACATAGAAGAAAGAGACATTTCTCAAAAATCACAACCTACCAAAATTCAACCAAGATAAAATATATAATCTGATAATCTGATTAGTCCTGTAACCATGACAGATATTTAATTTGTGGTTAAAAAGCTCCAGAAAAAAAATCTCCATACCAAGATGGTTTCACAGGAGAAGTCTACCAAGCATCTAAAGACTAGTTAACACCAATTTACACAATCTCTTCCAGAAAATAAAAGAGGAGGGGACATTTCCTGTATCATTTTATGATTTCAGTATTACCCTAATTCCAAAACCAGGCAAAAACAGTACAAAAAAGGAAAACTACAGATCATTAGTACTCATGAACTTAGATGAAAAAAATCCCAAGAAAATATTAAAAACGGAAGCTAAAAATGCATAAAAAGAATTATACTCCATGATCAAGTGCGATTTGCTGACCACTCCAGTCCCAGCAACTAACACGAACAGTATAGATGCTTGACACTTATTTTTGAGATTAATTAATTAATTATTACTGTGCCATTCTTTCCACCTAGCAATCCCAAAGTCAACTCAAACTCAACATGACTAAAACTTGACTTACTAATTTATACGTTCCTCTGCCTGCCCAGCACAATGCCTGGAATGTAGTCAATAATACTACAAATAATCAATATTTATTGAAAGAATAATATATTAATTCAAGGCCAATCACCACCATCCAACTACCTAAGTCCCAAATGAGACGTTATGGTGGTAAATGGCATAGATTTCAAAGTCAAATAGATTAAGCTGTTGTAGTAAAATATACCAACATGTCAGTGGTTTAACACACCAGTGTTGATTTCTTGTCATTGTGCATGTTTATCCTGAATCAGAAGGGGTATTCACTCCACATTGAGCTCACACAGGAACACATGACAATGGAGGCTATACCCTCTGGACCTTCGCCAGTTATTACAGTGACGAAAGAAAACATGGAGAAACACTCATTTCTTCTTAATTGCTCCCAATAATAAGTGACACTCTTTATTTCCACTCACATTTCATCTACCAAGCTGTGTCTAACTTCAAGAGGGCAAAAAAGTGTGACGCTCCCCTTTGAAGAGAATTTCCCAGATTCAAAAGTGGTGAAGAGTGGTAATACCACATATTTGTTAAAAAATTATTTAATAAATATCTCATATGGTGTACCTGATACATCAGGACATCCTGTCAGCTTTACCTTCAAAATGTATCCTGAATCTGTACACTTCTCATATCCCCTATTGACCTCTGTCATAAATTGTGTTCTCCAGGAAACAAATGCCGAGACAGAGTTAAGAGTGCAAAAATTGTATCAGTCAGAGTTCTTTAGAGAAACCAAACCAAGAGGAGATAAATAAAGAGATTTGTTACAGATGCTCCTCTACTTATCATGGGGTTATGTCCTAAAAAACCCATCATAAGTTGAAAATATCCTAAGTCAAAAATGAATTTAGTACATCTAACTTACCAAACATCATAGCTTAGCCTAGCTTAAATTAAACATGCTCAGAACACTTCCATTAGCCTACAGTTGGGCAAAATCATCTAACATAAAGCACATTTTATAATAAAACACCTCATGCAATTTATTGAATACAGTACACTGTAGAGTATTGGTTGTTTATGTGATCATGTGGCTGACTGACTGGGAACTGCTGCTCACTGCCACTGCCCGGTATCGCAAGAGAGTATTATTGCTAGTCTAGGAAAAGATCAAAATTCAAAATATGAAACATAGTTTCTCCTGAATGTGTATCACTTTTGCATCAAAAAGTTAAAAAGTTGAAAAATCGTAAGTTGAATCATCGTAAGCTGGGGACCATCTGTATAAGGAATTGGCCCACACAGTTATGGAAGCTGAGAAGTCCCAAGATCTGCACCTGGCAACCTAGAGACCCTGGAGAGCTGATGGTGTAAGTTCCAGTCAGAAAGCTGGGAGACGCAAGACCCAAGAAGAGGCAATTTTAAAGTTTGAGCCCAAAGACAGGAAAAGGCCAGTGTTCCAGCTTAAACAGTCAGGCAGGAGGAGTTCCCTTTTACTCTGCCTTTTTGTTTTATTCAGGTCTTCGACTGATTGGATGAGGCCCACCCACATGAGGGAGGGCAATCTGCTTTACCCAGTCTACCTATTTAAAGGTAAATCTCATCCAGAAACACCCTCATGGACACACACAGAATAATATTTGACCAAATGTCTGGGCGCCCTGTGGCCCAGTCATGTTAACATATAAAATTAACCATTATGAGGAGTAACACCTGTAAAGGAAAGGGAAAAAGAAAGATTGAGCAGGGAGATCCATCATACCATGATATAGACCTAGAAAAGTCTCTCCCTGCCCAATGAAGAGCTCTGCAGCAAATGCTGCCTATTAGAGGAGCCCATGTATGGTGGAAATAGTTAAGCTCTTATATAACCTCCTTGCTTATATTGGTTGGAGGTCACCCAATAAAAGACTTGAACCTGGCTACCACTGTCTTGTTCAGTTATTGAGTGGGGGCCACCAGAGAAGATAAATACTTCAGTCAGAAAGCAAATGCAGATCCTAAGGAGCTAACAGTTGGAAGTTGTCAGCTAACCACACTCCTGTCAGTTGGCTGGCAAGTTCCATTTTGAAGCAAGATTTGAGAGGTGCATCTCTGTATGTACCACAACATCACAATCTAAGCCACCATCATTTCTCACTTGGATAATTTCAGTAGCCTCCTACCTAATTTTCTTGTTATCATTCTTGTCCCTCACCTCCCATTCCTCAGTTAGTACTCCTCACAGCAGCCAGAGAAATCCTGCTAAAATGTAAATTAAATTCCCTGCTTTACCCAACAATCTCCAATGGCTCTCCACTTTGCTCAGATAAAAAAAAGTTCCTACGATGGCCATGATCAATGACTGTATTTCTTATTTTTCCACAAGTTTTTTTTTGTCATTCATCAACTTTTCATGGAGATCTTCTTGACCATCATATCAAAAATAGGACCCACTCTAATTCTCTGTCACCATACCATATTTATATTACACCAAATCTTATCAGTACTAAACCTTATATATATGTATATATACATAAAAACATAGTAATATCCACTAACATAAACATATGTGCAATAGAATGTAAGGTCTTTGAGCACACGAATTGAATCAATTTTATTCTTTGCTACATTCCTAGCTTCTAGAATGGTATGTAATATCTAGGAGTTGCTGAATAAATATTTGTGGAGGGACTCATCTATTTCTTACACTGTTTATTTTCTGACTAAAATGTAATCTCCATCAGGGCCAGGACTTGAACAGTTTTGACTTTGGATCACAGATCATAGAATAGTGCCTAGCACATAGCAGGCACTCAATAATTATTTGTAGAATGAAGACATGATAAATACTGGGTCTCTGTAATGTACTAGGTCTCCTGATAGATGTTGGGCTATAGTAATGAGCAAGGAAGACTAGTACCTACCCTAAAAGATATTAAATAAATAAAAGGTAACAAATAAATATATATTACAAATCATGAAAAGTGTATATAATGGGAAAAATCCAAGGTACTAATAGAGTATAAACCCAAATTTTGCTCAGGGAGTCAGGAAAACATTCTAGAGAAAGTGACATTTATGCTGAGAAATTCAAGATGGAGAGAGGTGAGCTAGGTTAAGAAGGTAAAGAGAACAATATTCTAGACAGAAGGACCAGTATGTGCAAAGTGCCTGTGGCAGGAGAGGAAAATGGCATGTTTGCTAAACTGAAAAAAGACTGACATGTGTATATGTCAGTGCACTCCAGCCAGAGAGCAGCAGGAATACGCAGATAATTAAAATTAAATAAGTTAGGCTTATTATTCATTGTAATGAGGGAGAATGCATGCCATGAAGACCCACATTGTTTCAGAAAAATCATGTTAGAAAGAACCTATAATAGGATTTGGATTTTGGTTGGATAACGCTAGTATTTCTGTCTACCAGGAGAACAGCATGGTCTAGCCATGAGTAAAAGGCCAGGTTAATAGCAACACAGAGGCCTAGTTTTAAGTGTCAGGCCAATGTCTGGATGTCAGGGACTAATGTTTTCCCCCT
>RJWJ010022935.1:0-26336 GCA_004363605.1 Indri indri | reverse complement strand
CATTCTACTAAGTGAAGTATCCCAAGAATGGAAAAATGAGCACCACATGTACTCACCAGAAAATTGGTTTCACTGAACAACACCTAAGTGAACATGTAAGAATAGCATTTATTGAGTGTCAGGAAGAGGGGAGGGGGGAGGAGGGGACCGATATATGCATACATAATGAGTGTGATGCGCACCATCTGGGGGATGGACACGCTTGAAGCTCTGACTTGGGGGAGGGAGGGGGAGTAAGGGCAACATACGTAACCTAAACATCTGTACCCCCATAATATGCTGAAATTAAAAAAAAACACCTACTGGAATCAGGTCTTGGGTGGACAGAGTGGCTAATGGGATAGACACATCATTGTGGGTTCATGAAGAGTGCAGAATGCAAGGATCTTCTCACTACATTAGAAAATTGAAAGGAAAAAACTGTACACTCAGGTTATACATCTTGGCTCAAGGGACAATAGAAGAACCAGGGAGTTTTTATAACTTGCTACAAAAGAATCTCATTTTTTACAGCCACGGGATAGATATAAGCAAAAATGAGAATTGAAATCTGACCCTATGGACTGCTGAATTCATGCTCTTTTCTGATGCTTTGTGTAAAAATTAGAGCATTAGATGTATAAGAAAGGGTACCTTGAGAACTGGATTGGTAGGAGTTTGCTGGAAGCAGTTTGTTGACTCTGCGTACTCTCAACACCCAAACCCCACTGGTAACTGTTTGGCAGCATAAATGGCCATTCCTACTCTATCTGAAGGGCATGATGCTGCCTCTGTTGAGCCTGTAGTGATCTCACCTGAGGCGCTTACATTGCAAGGGGACATTAATTCTCCTCATTTCCCGAACCCAAACCTTCCGCTGCCTTTAGGCTGCATTCCAGACTCTAGAGTCACATCAAACTCAAAGTCAAACCCACAGGGGAAGGACAGAAAACTAAAAATAATTGCAGCATTTGTGTATTTATCAGTAAAAACCCAGGGAAAAGCATAAAATGAATTCTGAAGGTGGTGAGCACAGAAGCCAGAAGCCGTTTCAGTCCAAGCTGCATCTATCGATGTAAAGGTGCTTTCCAGAGACTCTGGATTCAGTGTGCTGGGTACAGCTAGTCGTGGTTCCAAGTGTTTGCTTATTGGGTTGAGTGAAACTGGACTAAATGGTGACTGTCACTGAATGAAATGTAAATCCCAGAAATTCCTTGGCATTGTAATATAGGAGAAGAAATTCGCAGACATAGAAAGATGGGAGTGTTGGAATGGATTTCTCACGTTAAATAAAATTTATAGGAGGCTATTGGTTTGGAGTGAGCTCCTGCAATAGGTCCAACAGACCAGACCAAAATACAGTTACTCCTGCTGGAGGCTGAAACTAAGTTGTTCATCTGAACTTCTTAGAAATCAGGAGAAAAGGAGATTAACAGCCAACTCCCCAAACAGGCTAGTTTTAGCCAGCATGACTTTAAAAAGTCCCCTCTACTTTATCCTTTGCAAGAAAAGTAGCTTTGAAACAAACAATCCACTTTTTGTTCTCAGTTTCTGCTTTCCTCAGCCCCTTCTTGTCTATAAAACCAATCTCCTCTGCTTGGCGCAGTGGAACAATCACTCTATTTTATAGAATGAGTCTTTGCCAGATTCCAGACTCTCAGATAAAAGCCAATTAAGATCTTTAAAACTAAATTTGATGCAATTTTGTCTTTTGACACTCATGTGTGACCTGCTCACCCAACCCTTAACTATATTTTTCCAGAGGGCCCAGAGGACACTTCCTTCACTAGGGCTTTGAGAAATACATTGTAGTTCCACATGCCCAAACCCTTGAATCAAGCTCAACTCTTCTTTCTCTCCCATCCCACATCTAACCCATCAGCAAACCATGCTGACTTTGCCTTCAGAATACGTCCACAATCCAAACACATCCCGTTGCGACCACCGTTGTCTCTCCTGGTTACTACGCTAAGCTCTTGCTTTGTCCTCCTGCGTCTTCCGCTGTTCGTCCCCTTCGAGCTACCCTCCAAACAACAGCCACAGTGACCTTGTGTTGTGTCTTTTTTCCCAATTCTCTGATACCAACTGAGTTTCCCACAATTCAATTCAATTCTGACACTAACTACCCAGAGTTAGACAGACCTCCGCAAGTTAAGGGTTCAGTCCCACGAGAGTTCTACTTCAGGACCACACAACAAATGGGCTCCCCAGGATACCTGCACTTCTGAATAGCAAACTGCAAATTTAGGGGTTCCCATGACCCACTGTCCCTGCCTCAGGTAGGATAATTTACTAGATTGACTCACAGAACTCAGGAAAGTGCTATACTTGCCAATAAAATTTTATTATAAAGGATGCAGCTCAGGAGCAGGCAAATGGAAGAGATGCACAGGACAAAGCATTGAACATTGCAGGTGGGGTGTCCCAGAGCTTCCATGCCCTCTCTGGGCACTCTACTGTCCCAGTACATCAATGAGTTCACCACCGTGGAAGCTCCCCTAGCCCGGTTGTTTCAGAGTTTTAATGGAGGATTCACTACATAGCATGTTTGATTAAATCATTGGCCATTGGTGAATGAACTCACTCCCCTCCCCAGAGGTTGGGGGTGAGACTGGAAGTTCTAACGCTCTAATCATATGGTTGGTTTTCTGTGCCCAGCCCTCACCCTAAAACTCTCTAGGGTTTCCCCATCCCATGACTCATCTCGTTAACATATAAAAGACAATTCTATCACTTAGCAAATCCCAAGGGTTTTAGGAGTTCTGTGTCAGGCACTGGGTACAAAGGCCACATTTTTTTTTATTATGCCACATTCTGCTAAACCACAAGCCACATCATGTCACAACTCTGTTCAAAATCCTCATTTCTTTCAGAGTAAAAGCCCAAGTTCTCACAATGGCCCACAAAACAATACATCCGGCCCCAAGGCCCTTCTCCTAACTAAATCCCCTCCAGCAATAAAGGCCCCAAACAATCCAGACAGATTCCACTACAGCCTACTGCACAGTGGTTGCCTCTAACCGATCGCTCCTCCCCAAGAAACCAAGGTGGCTCCTTCCCTCTCTCCTTTACTCAAGGCCACCTGAGTGGCAGAGCCTTACCTGGCCTCCCCATTTAAATTGTGACTCTCTTCTTACACCCCATGTTCCCCTTCTCTGCTTTACTTTCTTCCAAGCTCAGATCACCAACTTGCATACCATGTGTCCTACTGTGTTTATTATCTGACTATGCCCATTAGAATGGATCTTTTTCTCCTTGCAGTTCTTTTTTTTAAAAAAAAAAATGTATTGAAATATAATAGTTGTATATATTTTGGTGGTACATATGATACTTTGATAACTATATAAAGTGTGATGGTAAAATCAGGGTAATTGGGATATCCATTACCTCAAACGTTTATCATTGCTTTGTATTGGGAACATTACAATTCTTCTCTTCATCTATTTTGAAATATACAATAAATTATTGATAACTATAATTTCTAGTAGTACTATCGAATACTAGAACTTATTTCTTCTATCTAAGTGTAGTTTTGTACCCCTTGGCCGACTTCTCTTCATCTTCCCCTTCCCTTGCCAGGCTCTGCTAACCACCATTCTCCTCTCTACCTCCATGAGATCCACTTTTTAGCTCCCACATATGAGTGGAAACATGCAATGTTTGTCCTTCTGTGCCTGGCTTATTTCACTTAAAATAACAAACTCCAATTCCATTCACGTTGCTGCAAATGACAGAATTTCATTCCTTTTTCATGGCTGAATAATATTTCACTGTGTGTTTGTATAAACCACATTTTCTTTGTCTGTTAATCCATGGATGGACACTTGGTTTGACCTCATCTCTTGGCTACTGTGAACAGTGCTGCAATAAACATGGGAGGGCAGATGTCTCTTCAACATACCGATTTCCTTTCTTTTCAATATACACCCAGCAGTGGGATTGCTGGATCATATGGTAGTTTTATTTTTAGTTTTCTGAGGACCCTCCATGCTGTGTTCCATGCTGGCTGTACGACTTTACGTTCCCATCAACAATGTGAGAGTGTTCCCCTTTCTCTGCATCATCTCTAGCATTTGTTTTTTGACTTTTTGATGATAGTCGTGCTGAGGTGAGATAATATCTCTTTGTGGTTTTGATTTGCATTTCCCTGATGATTAGTGACATTAGTGATATTGATGATATATTCTGGTTATTAATCCCTTGTCAGATAGATAGTTTGCACATATTTTTCCCATTCTGTGGGATGTCTCTTCACTTTGTTGATTATTTTCTTTGCTATGCAGAAGCTTTTTAGCTTAATGTGATCCCAATTGTCTATTTTTACTTTTGTTATCTGTGCTTTTGAGGTCTTATCCAAAAAAAAATCTTTGCCCAGACCAATGTCCTATACCATTTCCCTGGTGTTTTCTTTTAGTAGTTTCTTAGTTTCAGGTCTTACATGTTGACTTTTCTATATGGTGAAAGATGGGGATCTAGTTTCATCTTTCTGCATATGGTTATCCAGTTTTCCCAGCATCATTTATTAAAGAGACTGTCCTTTCCCAAAGTATGTTCTTGCCACCTGAATTTTTTTCCTGAGGGGATGCTGAATTTTAAAAATGCTTTTTCCACATGTATGGAATTCATCATATGGTTTTTGTACTTGATGCTGTTGGTGTCATGTATCGTGTTTAATGATTTATTTATGACGGACCAGTCTTGCATCCCTAGGATACATCCCACTTGACCATGGCGAATGATCTTTTTAATGCATTGTTGAATTTGGTTTGTTAATAATTTGTTGAGAATTTTTATATCTATATTCATAAGGTATATTGGCCTGTAGTTTTCTTTTTTGTTGTGTCTTTGTCTGCTTTTGGTATCAGAGTAATGCTGGCCTTGCAGAATTAGCTTGGAAGTATTCTCCCCTCTTCAATTTATTTGAAGACTTTGAGTAGAGTTGGTATCAGTTCTTTTTTAAATGTTTGGTAGAATTCAGCAGCGAAGCCATCAGGTCCTGGGCTTTTCCTTGATGGGAGATTTTTTATTATGGCTTCAATCTCATTGCTCATTATTGGTTTGTTCAGGTTTTCTATTTCTTCATGGTTCAGTCTTAGTAGGTTGTATGTGTCCGGGAATTTATCCGTTTCTTCTAGGTTTTGTAATTTGGAGGTGTATAGAGTTGTTCATGATAGTCTCTAATGATTCTTTGTATTTGCACAGTCTCAGTTGTAACGTCTCCCTTTTAGTTTCTGATTTTATTTATTTGAGTCTTCCCTCTTTTTTTCTTAGTTAGCCTAGCTAAAGGTTTGTCAGTTGTGTTTATCTTTTCAACAAAGCAACTTTTCATTTCATTGATTTTCTGTATTTTTTAATTCTCATTTTCATTTATTTCTTCTCTGATATTTATTATTTCTTTCCTTTTACTAATTTTGGGTTTGGTTTGTTCTTACTTTTCTAGTTCCTTGATGAGTATCATTAGGTTGTTTATTTGAAGTTGTTCTACTTTTTTGATGTAGGCAATGACTGCCATAAACCTTCCTCTTATTACTGCTTTTGTTGTATTTCCATTTTCATTTGTTTCAAGAATTTTTAAATTTCCTTTTTAGTTTCTCCACTGACCCATCAGTAATTCAGGAACATGTTGTTTAATTTGCATGTGTTTGTGTAGTTTTCACTGTTCCCCTTGTTTTTGATTTCTAGTTTTATTGCATTGTGATCAGAAGAGATACTGGATGTGATTTATATTTTTTTTAATTTGTTGAGACTTGTTTTGTGGCTTAAGGAATGGTGTATTCTGCAGAATGTTCCATGTGCTGATGAAAAGAATGTATATTCTGCAACATTAGGTGAAATGTTCTCTGAATGTCAGGCCTATTTGGTCCAGTGTGTAGTTTAACTCCAGTGTTTCTTTTTTACTTTTCTATTGCTATCTGGAGGATCTGCTTATTACTGAGAGTGGGTACCAAAGTCCCCTATTATTATTGTATTGCAGTCTCTCTCTCCCTTTATATCTGTTAAAGTTCTTTTATACACTTTTTTTATACAATGCATGTTCTAGTGTTCAGTGTATAGATATTTATAATTGTTATGTCCTCTTGCTGAATTGACCACTTCATCATTATATAGTGAACTTCTTTGTCTCTTTTTACAGTTTTTGATTTGTGGTCTATTTTATCTAAGTAAGGCTACTTCTTCTCTTTTTTGATTCCACTTGCGTGAAATAACTTTTTCTATCCCTTCCCCTTCAGGCTACATGTGTCGTTATAGGTGAAGTTGGTTTCTTGATAATCCACTTCACCTTCAGTTGGCTCTTTTTTCTTGATCCATTCAGCCACTCTATGCCTCTTAATTGGAAAATTTAGTCCATTTACATTCAGTATTATTATTAATAAATAAGGACTTACCGCTGCCATTTTGTAGCTTGTTTTCTAGTTGTTTTTGTAACTATTCTTTCCTCCCTTCTTCCTTTCTTACTGTCTTCCTTTGTGGTTAAGTGATTTTCTCTGATAGTGTGTTTTTAGTTTGTTGCTTTTTATTTTTAATGTATCTATTATAGATTTTTCTTTGGTAGTTACCATAAGGCTTACAGAAAACATTCTATAATTATGAATTATTTAAAACTGATGCCGACTTAACTTTGATCAAAACAAAGGTAAAGAAAAAAGAAACAAACACAAAATATCTATGCCCATTAATTTCCTTCTCCCCTACAATTTGAATTTTTGATGTCACAATTTGCATTTCTTATATTGCCTATCTCTTAACAAGTTACTGTAGTTATTTTTAATAGTTTTGTCTTTTAGTCTTCTTAGTAAAGATATAAGTGGTTTACACCCCACATTATTAATACAATATTACTGTAACAAACAAATCCTTTTCTTTTAGTTTGAAGAACACCCTTTAGCATTTCTTGTAGGATAAGTTTGGTAGCACTAAATACCCTCAGCTTTTGTTTTTCGGAGAAAGTCTTTATCTTTCCTTCATTTCCAAAAGCATAACTTCTCTGGGTACAGTATTCTTGGTTGGCAGTTTTTTTCCTTGAGCACTCTGAGTATATTGTCCTATGCACTTCTGGCCTGTAGGGTTACTACTGAGAAGTCTGCTGCCAAACATATTGGATCTCCCTTGTATGTTATTTGCTTCATTTCTCTCACTGATTTCAGGATCCTCTCTTTATCTTTGCCCTTTGAGAGTTTGATTATATTAATAATATGTCTTGGGGTATTCTTACTTGGGTTGAATCTGATTTGTGAACTTTGACCTTCCTGTGTCTGAATATTTATCTTTCTCCAGGTTTGGAAATTTCTGTTATTATTCTGAATAAGCCGTCTACTTCTTTGTTTTTCTCACTTCTCCCTTTAACTCCAATACTCCAAATATTTGCTTCCCATACAGGATGTTTTCCCATAGATCTTGCAAGCTCTATTCATTCCTCTTTATTCCTTTTCCTGTTTCCCACCTCTGACTGTGTATTTCCAAATATTATGTCTTTGAGCTCACTAATTCTTTCTTCTGTTTGATCAATTCTGCTATTGATGTTTTCTCTTGCATTTTCCATTTCATTCATTGCATTTATCAGCTCCAGAATTTCTTTCATTTTTAATTATTTCAATCTCTCTGTTAAATGATTCTATTAAATTTCTGAATTGTTTCTCTATGTTTTCTTGAAGTTCTGAGATTCCTTAGAGCAGCTATTTTGAATTCTTTGTCTGAAAGATCACACATCTCCATAATTTTAGGATCAGTATCTGGTACCTTATTTTTTATGTTTAATGAGATCATATTTCCCTGAATGTTCTTGATGTTTGTGGATGTGGACAATGTCTGTACATTGGGGGATTAGATATTTATTTTAGTCTTCACAGCCTGGCTTTGTTCCTTTCCTTCTTCAGAGGACCTTTTAGGGATTCTAAGCAGACTTACTGTTGAGTACCCTGAGCTTATGACTACTGCAGTCATCTCAGTACTAGAGGAGGGTTTCCATGAGTCTTGCAAAGACTCTGAGGTTGATGTGGCTTTCAAGCCCAGATGGACCTGAGGCTCCTGCAGAGAGACCTGATTATGGATGGACATAGAACTCTTGTTGTTATAAGGGAACATGAGTGGGTTACCTTCTATTCCACATCTTGATGATGCCACTCTCTCCTTGCAGTTCTTTCAGTTTTGTCTCATGTATTATGATGCCTCGTTGTTAGAAATATACGTAGTAAAGATAGTTATATCACTATGGAAAATTTTCCTTTCTATCATTCTGTAATACATCTCTTTATGTCTGATAATTTTTCTTACTCTGAAGCCTGTTTTGTCTGAAATTAATATAGCTACTCCAGCTTTCTTTTGATTAGCATGATGTATTTTTCTGCATTCCTTTATTTTTTTCCCTCTTTTTGATTATGATGAAAATCACAACATAATATTTAACAACTTAACCATTTTTAAGTGTACAGTTTAGAGTGCTAAGTATATACACATTGTTGTGCGGTGGATCTCCAGAACACTTTTATCTTGTGAAACTGAAACTCTATGCCACATTAAACAACTCCCTATTTTCTCCTTCCCCAGCCTCTGGTAATCACCATTCTACTTTCTATTTCTATGAATTTAACTACTTTAGATAGCTCATATAAGCGAAATCACACAGTATTTATCTTTTTTGTGACTGGCTTATTTCACTTAGCATAATGTCCTCAAGGTTCATCCAGGTTGAAGCATGACAGGATCTTCTTCCTTTTTAATGCTGAATAATATTCCATTATATGTATATTCTGTTTTGTTTATCCATTCATCCGTTAGTGGACATTTGGGTTGCTTCCACCTCTCAGTAATTGTGAATGATGCTATGAACATGGGTGTGCAAATATCTATTTGAGATCCTGCTTTCAATTCTGGCATATGACCTGCCTGAGCTTCCTGGTATATGGTTTGGCATCTGTCATTAATTTTGGAAAATTTTCAACCATTATTGCTTTAAATAGTTTTTGTGTTCTTTTTTTCTCCATCTGGTATTCACATTACATATATATATAATATGAAACATAGATATGTTTTTTGTAGTTGTCCCACAATTCTTAGACATTCTATTCCATCTTTTTTATTCTTTTTTCTCTTTGCGTTTCAATTCAGGGAGTTTCTATTGGCATATGTTTATTTTTTTCCTTCCTTCTGCTTGATTTGAGTTTATTTTGCTTTTTGTCCCCTAGGCTCTTGAAGTGGGAGCTTAGATTATTGGTTTTATACTTTTCCTCTTTCCTAATGATATTTAGTGCTATAAATTTCCCTTTCAGGACTTATTTAGCTTTGTTACACAAATTTTCATATATTTTCATTTTCATTTAGTTCAATGTATTTTGATTTGCCTAAGGACTTCCTCTTTGAAACATGAATTACTTAGAAGTATATTCTTTAGTTGCCAAATGCCTGGAGATTTTCCTGTTATCTTTCTCTTATTAATTTTTACTTTGATTTTGTTCTGATTAGAAAACACACTCTGTCTGACTTCGGCTCTTTTAATTTTGTTGGAGTTGGTTTTGGCATGTTTCACAGTCACTTGAAAAGAATGTATAGTCTGCTGTTGTAGGTAGAGTCTGCTATTAATATTTATAGATCCTGTTGGTTGATGGTGCTGTTCACTTCTTTTATATGGTTGGTTCTTCTTTTCCTGGTTGTTCTATTGTAGATTTGTGTATTTCTCCTTTCAATTCTATCAGTTTTGACTGCACATCTTTTGCAATCGTTTTGTTCATGCACAGTTAGGATTGCTATGTTTTGTTAGTGGATTGACACTTTTATAGTTATATAATGTCCCTCTCTATCCCTGATAATTTTACTTGCCCTGTAGTCTACTTTATCTGATATTAATGTAGTCATTCCAGCTTTCTTTTGATTGTTTGCATGATATATCTGTTTTCATCTTTTTACTTTCAACCTGCCTATGCTGTTACACTTAAAATGAGTTTCTAATAGATTTTATATACTTAGGTCATGTCTTTTATCTATTCTGCCAATTTGTCTTTTAATTGGAGTATATGGACCATTTACATTTAATATAATTATTGACATGTTACAGCTTAAGTCTATTTGCTTTTTTTTTTTTAAGCCAGTCAAATTTACTAGTGAGGGGTTGAATACCAACTTTAGTGACACTAATGTTAATAAGTTCTGATAACCCACCACCATCAGACCAGCCTATTTGCTTTTTTTGTTTGTTTGTTCTCTCCATTTTTTGTATCTTTTGTTTTCTTTTCCCTGCCTTCTGATGGGTTACATAAACATTTTTTTAGAATTCCATTTTGATTTATTTATAGTGATTTTTAAGTGTATTTCTTACTAGAGATTTTTAATGGTTACTCTCGGTATTACATTATATAGATATAGATTTTTACATATGTATATATCATATCGAGTCTATTGGAGTCATTGTTTTACCAGATTGACTGAAGTATAGAAATCTTACCTCCTTTTACTTTCTTTTACCCTCATCCATTTATAATATAATCATCTTAAATATTTCCTCTCTATATATTTAGAACCACATCAGACAGTGCTATAATTTCTGCTTCGAAAGTCAAACGTAATTTTAAAAACTCAAGAGGAGAAAAACATCTGTTTTCTTAGCCATATTTACTATGTTCTTTCTTCCTTCCTGATATTCCTAGATTCCTATTTTTATCATTTCCTTTCTGTTCTTTTGCCCATTCTTTGAGGTCAGGTCTGCAGGCAACAAATTCACCTGTGTTCACTTCATCTGAGAATATCCTGATTTCCCCTTTATTTCTGAAAAATATTTTCACTGGGTATAGGATTCCGGCTTGACAGTTCTTTTCTTTCAGCACCTGAAAAATATTATCCCACTTCCTTCTGACATTCCTTATTTCTTTTAGAAATCTGTTGTCATTCTAATTTTTTCCTTATAGGGAAAGTTTCATTTTTTCCTTTGACTTTCAGGATTTTTTTTTTTTTTTTTGGCTTTGGTTTTTGGAAGTTTAATAATGGTGTATCTTAGAATGGACTTTCAGGGCTTATGCTGTTTGGATGTGCTCAGCTCCTTAAATCTGTAGGTTTATGTCTCTTATCAAATTTGGAGAGATTTTAGTCATTATTCTTCAGGTACTTTTCCAGCTATGCTCTTTATTCTCGTCCTTCTGGAACTTCATGGACACAAATGTAGATCTTTTGTAGCAGTCTCATATGTCCCAAGGTTCTGTTCGATTTTTCCATTCTATTTTCTTTCTGTTGTTTAGATTAATTTCTGTTGTTTTATCTTCACTTATTCTTTCATCTGTTCCCTTTATTCTGCTATTGATCCCATCCACTGAGGGTTTTTTTAGTCATTGTATTTTTCAGATCTAAAATTTGCATTTGGTTGTTTTTTAATTTTCTATTTCTTTGTTGAGATTTTCTATTTTTTCACTTATCACAAGCATATTCATAATTGCTCATGGAAGCATTTTTACCATGGCTGCTTTAAAATATTTGTCATATAATTCTAAAATTTCTGTTTTCTTGGTGTTGACATGTATTGGCTGTCTTTTTTCATTCAGTTTGAGGTATTTCTGGTTCTTCCTGTTGTGATGAGTGATTTTTATTGACAATTGGACATTTTCATATTATGTTATGAAACTCAAGCTATTATTTTAAACTTTTTAAAGCTGCGTTTTTTTGACACTGCTCAGCCATGGGAAGTTAGGGCTCTGCCTTATTACTACCAGGTGGGAGAAGAAGTTCAGGTTCTCCATTCAGCCCTCACTGGTACCTGTGTGTTGAGGGTAAACATGGGTGGGCTTTCCAGCTCCCCACAGGGTCTTCACGGACACCACGGTGGGGCTGGCCTCACTGCCATGTAGAGAATGTGCTGACTCTCCAGTGGTCGTGCTCTTCTGCCTCCCCAACAGGGAGAGGAAGGCACCTCACAGAATGTGTGAAAGTCTAAGTCCTCCACGTGGTCTCAACTGATACCACAAGGCACAAAGTCCTGGCTCCCTGCTTAGCTGTCTCTGATACCACCTTTTTGGGGCAGTGTTGGGGTGCATTTTTTACGACTTTACAAGGGTGGAAGTCTAGGCTCCCAACTTGGCCTTTGATGCATGGGTGGAGATAGGGACCACAGTTTTTCTCATGGTGTTTGGCTGGAGTGGAAAGATTGTTGCCTAAATATTTTCTATCTTGCCAGGCTTCCCCTTTCCTGGACCTTTGAGGAGGCTCTTTTTTTTAAAAAAAAAAAAAAAAGACAAGGTCTCACTCTGTCACCTGGACTGGAGTGCAGTGGCAAAATCATAGGTCACTGCATCCTTGAACTCCTGGCCTCAAGCAATCTACCCACCTCAGCTTACCAAGTAGCTGGGACTGCAGGTGCACACCACCATGGTTGGATAATTTTTAAATTTTTTTTAGAGACAAGATCTTGCTATGTTGCCCAAGCTGGCCTCAAACTCCTGGCATGAGCAATCCTCCCACCTCAGCCTCCCAAGTCACTAGGTTACAGGAGCCAGCCGCCATGCCCGGCTGTTGAGGGTTTTGTTTGTTTGTTTACACTCATTATTATTTTGAGGTTTCCAGCTTCTTCAGCTCCAAATCTGGGATATATCAGGCCGAAAGAAAACCCAGAGAACTCAATGCCATGTTGTTCGTCAATTCCAGAGGTCCCTAGCTGGCCTACCTTCCTCTCTTCATGTTTGTCTTCTTGTGAGTTTGATGTATCATGCTCAGGGATTTTTGTTGTACTTAGAAAGAGGAATAGAGAAAAGTGTACCTACTCCATCATCCCAGAAGTGGAAGAACCACTTTGTCCATTCTTAAAATTGGGTTTGTCTTATTATTGAGTTGTAAGAGTTGTCTATGTTTTCTGGATACAAGTTCTTGTTTCATATTTTTACTACAATTGTTTTCTTTCAGTTTTTTGCTTCCCTTTTTGTTTTCTCAAGAGTGTCTTTTGAAGAGTGAATGGTTTTAATTGTGATGAGGTTCAATTTATAAATTCAGTGTGCTTTGTGTGTCGTATTTAAGAAATCTTCCCAAACTCCAGATAATTAACATTTTCTCCAATGTTTTCTAGAAGTTTTATCATCGTAGGTTTAACATGTAGGTCTATAAATAAGCCATTGTTGTGTTTGTATGTGGTGTGAAGTGAGGGCCAAGGGTCCCCCCAATCCATGAGGATATTCAATTCTTCCAGCACCATTTGTCAAAAACTAAATGGCCATATATATGTGGGTCTATTTCTAGACTCTGTTCTGTGGCATTAGTCCATATACTTGTCTTAAGGTCAGAATCACATTGCTTTGATTCCTGCAGCTTTATAATAACTCTGGAAATCAATGAGAAAGTCTTTTCACTTTGTTCTTTTTTTCTTCAAATAATGTTGGCATTTTTAGGTCCTTTGCATTTTGATATAATTTTAAAAATCAGTTTGTCAGTTTCTCCAAAAAAATGCCTATTGATTTGATTGCATTGAATCTATAGATCAATTTTGTAAGAACTTATCCTAATAATATTGAGTCTTCCAATACATGAGCATAGACCCTATTTATTTATTCCTGTCAGCGATGTTTTATAGTTTTCAGAACACAGGTCTTCATATCCTTTGTCAATTTTCTACTTGTTTTCATATATTTTGATGTCATTGTAAATGGTATCAATTTTTAAATTTCAATTGTGATTGTTTATGGTAAGCATATAAAAATACAATTTATTTTTCTATATTGATCTTGTACTCTGCAACTTTGCTGAACTTGCTTGTTTGTTCTAATAGTTTCTCGTAGATCCCTTAGGATTGTCTGCATAAATGACTGTTTCATCTGCCAGCAAAGACAGTTTACATATTCCTTTTCAATCTAGATGTCTTTTGTTTCTTGTTTTTCCTTCTTGTGCTGGCTAAGATCTCCAAGAAAATGTGCGGCAGAGGCGACATTCTTGCTTTATTCCTTTCTCGGGGAGAAAGCACTCAGTCTTTCACCACTGAGTATGATACTAGTTGTATTTTTTTTTTATAGCCATCCTTTCTCAGGTTGAGAAAATTCCCTTTATTGCAAATTTGCTGAGAAGTTTTTTAAAAAATCATAACAAGATGTTGGATTTTGTCAAATGCATTTTATACATTCATTGATCATATGATTTTTCTTTTTCTGTTAATAACGTGAATTACACTGTTTGGTTTTCAAATGTTCAATGAGCTTTGCATTTATTTCTGAAGGGGGATATGGAAGCTGTCCTTTGCAGTCAGGGGATTAAGATAAAGGCCACTCTTAAAATGAGATCTCCTTTTTCAATTAGGATGATGCTATCCAGAAGTGACAGAAGATAACTGGCAGCACTTAAAAGACCTGAAGCGAGCTGAGCGTGGTTTCTGTAACAGGCAGCAGAGCCCAGGTAATAATCAGAAATATGGGAAATAATATCTGACAGAGTCTTTTGATCACTGGGGTCTCTAAGACCAAAACAATGAGCAATCTACGGTCCTGTTTGCTCCATGTGATTGGTCGCACTGTGAGTCTGGAAAATAGGGTTTGTCTGAGTCATTATTTGAAAAATCATATCCCGTTACTCAATTCCCAGGCCTGAGTCAATTCATAGATCATAGTTCCTGAAACAAGAGGGGAGCAGGTAACCACCGAGTAAGAATATTAAGATATCACAAATATGCACTGGAAATCCTCTTCCTTGCCATGGCCGACGGGACTAGAGAACAGGGTGACTGATCATCAAGGAAATGGAAATACCAGGACCATTCAGAAATTACTGGACTCCAGCTGTGAGTCAGCATTGATGCTGTGGAATTCCAGAATGCACTGTGATCCACTGATCAGTGTGGACTTATAAAATTCTGCTCCCATCCCTGTAACTTTGGACTTTGTTAATTTAGAGGTTTTAGAATTCAAGACAAAAAGACTTCTACCAGGAGATTGCAACAATGTCTACACTGAGTTGAAAATTGAAAATTCCACATGATCATTTTGAGCTCTTCATGCCACTGAATAAACAACCAAAAAATGGTTGTGTTGGTTGAGGTGACTGATCCTAATTTTCAAGAGGAATAGAGGATGCTCCTACATAGGAACAAAAAGGAATATTTCTGGAATCAGAAAGTCCTTGAAAGCAACTCCTGACCAATACTGCGCTGCGAACAGTCTTGGTAGAAATATAAATCCAGGGGCACAAAAGAGGTTCCATGATTCTTTTCTCCCAACAGCTACTAAGGAATGTACACATGGTCTACACCTAACTGATCAGATAATCTCTCTCTCTCTCTCTCTCTTTCTCTTTCTCTATCTCTCTCACACTTTCATCTAAAAGATGCCAGATGAAAGGGTTGGCGCTCAGTCATTCCAGCTGTGCTAGCCTGGAGAGAACACCAGTAGCTGTCCACTAATATGCACACTCCCATCTTCCATGGTAAGTAAAGCTTCACCAATATTGGACCCTGCATCTTGGACTATTAGGTGAAAAAGAAATACACGTATTTGTTCTCACAGTCCCTGAATTGGAGAGCCTCTGACACAATTTCTATCTTGATCTCAGGTCTGGTGTCCAATCTTTCCATCGATTCAGTAATCTCTATAGTCAATATAGTAATCGCAGTTCTAAATACCCTTTGGCAAATAAATACCATAATCAGTCTTCAGCCATTGCATTAGTTGAAAAGAAGTTAGTAACAGTCTACTGAAAGCAATGTTCTATGAGAAGGGATGCAAGTGTTTTGGGAAAATCCTGGCACAGTATAGAAAAACTGTGCCCCCAAAGTGAGATGGAGCCGAGAGACCAAAGAACAACTCAGACAAGTCGAGCGTGGTGAGCTAGATGAGTTTATCAGAGGTTACTTATATAGGAAGCTCATTCCTTGCACAGGAGTTCTCCCGGCACTTATTCTTGGGTGGCCCAGGAGTTCTTCTGAGAGTAAAAGCACACTGCCCACCTGTGATGTCACCTCAACTCTCCAGCGAACGTGGCAGAGCTCTTACATCGTATCGTCTCATGTTTACATTGAAACAAATCAAGCATGAGCACTGCGATCATCAGATCATCACGTGTCTTCCTACAACCCATGTTATGTTAAGTGTATTATAATTTTCTGCTAGGTGGAGATTTTAGTATTACAATTAGCTAAAGGGTATCATAGGTGAGCTAAAACAGTTCTAAAGTAGTCAGGGCTGGTTTATACCGGTTGCCTCTGCCTCGAGAAAGTGCTGAGGCTTGTCTCTTGCGCCTCCTAACTATCTTTTGGCATTTGCTTGATCTGTTTTGTAACAATTCTGCAGAGCACGCCGAGCTAGCACAGCAGTGTTTCTCTTCGCATGGTGAGGAGCTTGCATTCTTCCCTCAGCCAGGTATGGCAGAGACCACTGGGGGCTGCGGATCTGTTCCCACTTCTGCCACAAGAATAGATCACCCACTTTCAGTGGGACACATGGCTGTGCAGCTTCCCTTGAAACTAGGTGTATGACTAACCCCTGACTGATGAAACGTAGATGAAGTGACTTGCTCAGCTTTCAGGTTATGCTCTGAAAAGACAGAGGAATGCCCTGCCCTTACCCTGTGGAACGCAAAAACAGTGTGCGTGTGGTCCTAGTGCGTCGGGCAGCACAGCAGAGACAGCAGAAAAAGTGACACAGAAACGGTCTGTGTCCCTGACACCATGGACTGCTACGAGAGAGAGAAAAACTTCTATCTTATTTAAAACACTTTGCGGGGGGAGAGGGATCTTAGGAGAACAGCCAAAGCAATGTCCTACCCGATGCATAGATCGTGTTCTCAGAATAAAACTGAGATGCTGGAAGAGAAGCTCGAACGCGTGGGTTGGAAATCAGGAGAAGGGCTCTTAGCTTCAGCAGCGCCACCAACTTGCTAGGTGACTTGACTAAGTCCACTCCCTTCTCTGGGTCTCCACTTCTGCATCCGTGAATGCAGCCCCTGCCAGGCCAGACAGCCAAGACTAAGATGAGAACATGCACGCCCCCAAACGTAACGATGAAAAAGAGAATCAGTAAAATCAAGTCCTGCCTGGGGTGAACAAGTCCTTGGAAAACGTAAATAAAATAAAATAAAAATGTATGTTACAGGGGCAATTCAATGCCCTTTTATTTATTTATTTATTTTGCCTTGGTGTTATTCTCCAAGACATTTGTGTTTTGAGTAAGTCTTACGCAGCCAGTGCCAAAATTCCATCTGCCTCCTCCTGCTGAGAAGTCATAAGCCGTGTTTGTGACACGGGCTCTGTTTCCATGGGGATGCCTGTGTCAGTGTAATTCCAGCGTTGTGACCTCTGGGTGTGTTTGAGAAGATGGCTGAAAGCAGTGACAAATCTTCAGATATGCACATTTGCTGTTACTCTGGTAACTACAGCTACGGCAATGATGCTGTTGAAAACAGAGCTGGCACCAGGCGGACGCCCACTAAAGGCTGAGATGGTTTGTTCTGGTTGCTGAAAATGGCACTTAACCCCTAAGTTAAGTTTTCTTCTTGAAGTTTTTGGTCCACTTCGCTTTTAATCTTTTGTTTCAGCTTTTAATACAACGTAATTTGTATTAGGCAACTATAAATCTTTTATCTGTTCATGCCTGCCCTAAATCTTTCATCTGGGTGGGGACTACATTAAGCTCATCCTGAATAATGGCTTCTATTATTTAAATCCATTATTCAACTTCAATTTTGTTAAAAATCTATCACTCCTACTCCATCTGCAAATATGGAAACTTAAATGTAGAGGTCCCTCCTGAAATTTTCCACAGGTAAAAAAAAAAAATCCCTTTAAATGTATGCTTTGGGCACTGCAAATTCTGTAAGAATGCAATTTTAAATAACTTATTTCTTTTACATTTTAAGAAATGACACTTCTAATATCAACATTGGGATTTTTAAAAATTTTGCTTATTATAAAAGTAATTCATGTTTACTGTAAAAATGAAAATCAAACACTGAAGAATCTAAAAGTAGAAAGTTGCTACCCAAAATTCAACCCAAAATTGCTATGCCCCACAGAAATATTATTTTATCTCTATATTTGTTCTAAATATTAAAAGAATCATGAATATTTACATAAGTTGAATCATATGATGCCATGACTAAATTTTCCAAAGATGCCCACAATAATGTATCTCAACCTGCATATGCAAATGTCCTCGCCACTCTCTCATCAAGAAATGTTATTTCTCCACCTGCTGGAATCTGAGCAGGCCTTTCTTTGGATCGCCTGCATCAGTAGAATAGAGCATACATAATGTTACACGAATTCTGTGCATAGCCCTTAACTGGCCTGGCAACTTCCACTTCCTGCTTCTCGGAAGCCAGTCACCATGTAAGAAACAGGATTACCCTGAGACCACCGTGCTGTGAGGAGGCCGAAGAAGGCCTGGAAGATGAGACTCCTTGTTAAGAGGTAAAGAAACCAAGGCACACCAAGGTACCAAATATATAAGTGAAAAAGACATCTCGGAAGTGGATCCTTCTGTCCCAGCTGACTATAAGACAAACAATCCAACCTTCTTGATTCCTGTTCTACAAAACTAGAAGCACAAATAAAATAGTTGCTTTAAATCCCTAAGTTCTGACATTGTTTATAACATTAACAATAAATAACCGAAACACATACTTTGAACCTTTTTTATGTTAAAACAAATTAAGTCCACCTCATCTTTTTTGGTGGCTCTCATTGTATTCTATTTTATGCATTTACCATAGGTTAATTAACTCATCCCTAAAAGATGTGCTTTTAGACTATTTTCCCTTTTATTATGCTGCAGTGAACATTTCTTTACATTTATCTGTATGCACCTGTCTGATTGTTTCAGGGGTGAATTCTTGTAAGTCATATTATTGGGCCAAAAGAGAATTCAAAAATTACATTTTGATATCTTTATCCTGATTATAGTTCAGAAATGTACAAATTTATTCTCACACCAGAAGCATACGAGAGTTTCTCTTCCCACACTTTCATCATCCCTGGATTTTAACAATCTTTATAATCTTATCCAGTCTGCTGAGATATATAGTACCATTTTTACTGTTCATGTCTTATATTTGGTAAGTTGCTTATTTATAAAGTATAAACCATTTCAAAAATCATTTTAAAGCTCAGTTGCTTTATATAAGTAAATACTTTTATAAATGCATATGCAGTATACATTGTCTGTAGTATACATAGTATATATTATTGCTGCTCACTGGTGCGTCCGTTCCTCCTCTCCTTCCAGAGCAACACAGGAGGAACAGATTTACCCGACTGGTTGAACTTGTGTATTGCCATGTGCCTGATTTGGGGGGTTGGGGGGGAGGGAAGAGCAAAATGACATGCACCAATTCCAGGAGAAAACCTTTCATTGCTGGTACACAATTCCCTATGTTCTCCCTTTCCTTGTTGCAGCAATCATGAAAACGTGTTGATAGGAAGGTTCTGTCAGATCTAAATGGCCTGGCAGGCTAAGTCCAACCATTGAGAAAATTGCCCTGGAAAGTCTTCCAGACCCTCAGACTTTGCATGAGCAAGAAACAAATGTCTTTTACATTAATACATTGTGGTAACGGATCGTTTGCGAGGGAAGAGTAACCTAACCTAGCCTGCCTGGTACCTACCCTGCCATACAAAATAATAGCCAAGCTTTTCAAATGTAGACTTGCTGGTTGGTTGGTTGACTCTGCTCCTATGCACACATGATATACAACACGGGTCACCTTGGTAGAAGGGTTAGAAGTCTGGCATGTATCTTTCCATATTTTTCTTTCATGCTCATGATACTATACAAATACACATAGAAAAACTCGTGTGTAATGTGAGATTTTAGTCTTTGTTTTACAAAAAGGTACATAATTTTAAGCCCTTTTCTGGACCTTGTATCTCTTACTATTGACAAGTGGTAGAATAAATTCTCCTCCTGTAGTTCTAATTGACTCATTTTACTGATCGCTCAATAGAAGGTAGTATGCATGCAGTAGAATTTATTTAACCGGTATTCCCCACGTGATAGGCACCTACTTTGACCTAGTTTTGTGGCATTAAAAACAACATTGCAATAAACATTTTAGTGCATTAATACTTCCATTAATACATCTGCTTTTATTTCTATTGGCATTCTCTGGAGAGGCTTGGTAAGGTTAAATGATACATGTGTTTTTACTTTTCACAGGTGCTGCTAGATTACTTTCACTATGACCTGCACATTTCCACCAGGAATATGAGAGTATTATTTTATTTAAATCCATAGAAGTATTGAGTATTGTAGCTCTTTGTAGAGAATGTAAACTGGAATCTCATTACTCTTTAAATTTGCATTCTCTTGGCTATCAATGACTTTGAGCAACTTTTCATACATTTCTGTGCACATTTAAATCTGCTCTTCTGTAACTTTTCCTTAGCCAGTATTTTTTAACAGTATTGTTTTTCTCGTCAGTTTGAAGAAGCATTTTGAATAATATGGGCAACTTACCCGTCTGTCATTCGCATTACACTAGTTTTTCTTGATCTATTTGTCCATTCATTTTAATTGTCCCCTTAGCCACACAAAGGTAATTGTCATTTCTTTTACAGCACCTACGTCTCTTGTCTTGTTAAGAAGCTCTTCCTGACCCCTAAGTTGCAAGATTTTCTTGACAGAGTTTTTTTGTTCGTTTTGTTTTGTTTTTTATGCTTGAGTATTTTAGTCACGAAAAACCTATTTTTCTTTTTTTAAACAATAAGGTATTAGCTATATAAAAGAAAATATGCCTATTTTAAGTGTACAGTTTGATGATTTTGGTAACTGTAGAAGATCAGGTAATCACAGTCAAGATGTAGAACAGTTCCATCACCATAAAATGTTTCCTCATGCCCCCTTGCACTCTCCACCCCCCGCCCCAGGCAGTCACTGATTTACTTTCTGTTATTATAGCTTTGGATTTTTCTAGAATTTTGTATAAATGGAATCATCCAGTACAGACTTCCGTGTTTGACTTCTTTCACTTAGCATGATGCTTTTGAGATTCATCCATGATGTTGGGTGCATTAATCTTTCGTTACTTATTGTAGTGTAGAATTCCATAGTATAGAGAAACCACAATTTGTTTATCCATTCACCATCTATCATCTATTATAAATTATCCTGCTATAAACATCTGTGTACATGTCTTTGTGAACATGTTTTTATTTCTCTTGGGTAACTACCTAGGAATGGAACTGCTGAGTCACATGGCAAGGAAATGCCATAAAACTAGAGGTACTATCATACTGTTTTCCAAAGTGACTGCACCATTTTCCATTTGAAACCTGCAGTGAGTGAGAGTTACAATAATTCCACATCCTCAGCAACACTTGGAATTCTCAGTGTTTTCCAGTCAAGCCATTCAGTGTTTTCCAATTGAGCCATGATGGTTTTTAACTGGCATTTCTCTGATAACTAGTGATGCTGAAAATATTTTATATGCTTATTGGCCATTCACATAGCTTCATTTGTAAAATGTATACTCACAAATTCGTCCTTGTTTTACAAAGACCTTGTGCCCAGTTTTAATGGGGTTATTTAATTTCTTATTCTTGAATCTTATAACTCAAGAGTTGTTTATATATTCTAGGTACAAGTCCTATGTCTGACGTATGTTTTACAAAAAAATTTCTCCCCATCTGTGTTTTGCTTTTTTATTTTCTTAACTGTGTTTCTTAAAATCGAAAAGCTTTTAATCTAAATGAAGTCCATTTTATCAATTTTAATTCATATTTTATGCTTTTTATCTCCTATTCACAAAGATATTTCTCCTCTGTTTTCTTCCAGAAGCTTTATAGTTTTAGGTCTAACATTTGGGCCTGTGATCTACTTGGAGTTAATTTTTTATATAGTGTTAAGTGTGAGTATTAGTTCACTTTCCTTGCACATGAATATGCAATTGTTCCAGCACCATTTGTTGAAAAGTCTATTCTTTCCCCATTGACTTGCTTTCACACTCAATTGATCACATATATAAGTGTGGGTCTATTTCTAGACTCTATTCCATTGGTCTATATGACTATCCTTATGCCAATCTTGATTGCTATAGATGTATAATAAGTCTCAAAATCAGATAATGTGTCTTCTAAATCAATTCTTCTTTTTCAAAATTGTATTGGCTATCCTAAGTCCTTTCTATATAATTTTTTAAATCCGCTTGTCAATTTCTTCAAAAAGCCTATTGGTTTTCATCTTCCCAGACCCAGGAACATCCCAGATCCAGAGCCCAGTGGTAGGGGATGTAGCAACTGAGGGAGCCCAGAGTAAATAAAGTAACAGAGAACAGATTTGTCTTCCCGCCTGAAACAATTAACAAATTGGACAAACTATGTTAAAGAAAATTTTTTAAGACATTGGACATCAGGTAAAGAAGGACAGTGATTCCTAAGAGATAGTATACAAGTGAGGTGAACCTACAGTTGCCCTAGCTACGGCCTGGAGAGGATTTCCGGGCAGAGCACAGGGAGAGGCAACTCAGGTGGCGCACAGCCTTTCGCTAAGCTGGGCTAGGACGGGTAAGGGCTGAGGTGGCCAGCATTCGCAGGGCAAGATACCGAAGAGAAGAAAGCTGCGAAGAAAGAGAACTAGAAATCTACAAGGTTCCCAGTGCTCTTCAGCACATGCATGTGAGAAAACTGTCAAAAGGATTAGAGGGGAAAATCCCTGCAAAGGGCCAAAATAGTGCCTGTTCACACCATCTGGAATGGAAAATCCTCCTAATTATAGGGATTGGTAGAATGTTCAAAAGAGTTTTGCCTCATAGTGGAGAAAATTTTACCCTAGACTAAATGTTGCTCTATTCCCTCCTAACAAAGCTTATAGCAAAACTCAACAGGATAAAATTGTTTCCAAGTAACTTAACTGCATCCTAGAATGAAGCTCCAATATAGTTATAGGAACACAGTAATGTACAACAAAGGAAATTTCACAAAGCTTGGCGCACATTCAAATATAATGAGGCATGCAAAGAAGTAGGACAAATACAGCCCCCAATACAGAGAAAAGTCAATTAATCAAATGGACCCAGAAATGGCACCGATGGCAGAGTGAGTAGACAAGGACATTAAAACAGTCATTATAACTGCGTTCCATATGTTCAGGAAGATTGAACACAAGCAGAGACATAGAAGATACATTAACAGACAAATGAAACTATTTTTTAATCCTCTTTTTCTTCATCATTTGTCTTTTATTTATCACTCTGTCTTCAAATTCATTTACCTTTCTTCTGCCATATCCATTTGTATTTTAATTCCATCCAGTGAATTTTTAATTTCAGAAATTGTATTTTTCAGTTCTAGAATTTCCCTATTTCTCTGCTAAGATTTCCTTTTCTAAGCTGAAATTTTTATTCATTGAAAACATATTTTCCTGCTTCACTTCATCAGCCTTATGAAAAAAGAAAACATACAAGAATAGTCATAATCTCTTGAGAATATGTTCCATTTTCTTAGTTTTTTTGTATTAGATAATTTTAGATTATATCCTGGATATTATGAATGTTAAGTGAAAATTCTGAATTCTGTTATTTTTCTCTTATAAGTGTTTTTTTTCTTTTTACTTTGATGTAGCAGATAATTTTCTTGCCTGGGTTTAAACTTCAAACTCTGTTTCTCAAGTAGTGGCTCTGGTCTCAGTTCAGATCTTTTGTCTTTAACAGAGTTGCTTTGAGTTCCTGCAACAGAGCAGTCACCCTCCTCCCATAGATATGGAAACATAAAGGCGAGAATGGGGAATATGTAACAGGGAGAATGGCCTGGAAAAAAAATAGCAAAAATATTTTCTGTCTCTTTAAAACTTCCCCACTCTTTTTGGGAACTGTAGCCTGACCTGCATCCGTCCTTGGGCAGGTACTCTGGAGGGGCAGGGAAGTGTCTTTTGTTCTTTGTGTTACAGGAGATAGCTCAGCCATCCCAGGCCAAGGCCTGCCTCCCAGGTGGGCCCAGGTGGGTGGAGGTCAGAGGCTTTGTCTTCAGCAGAGGTGAGACAATTAGAATCATTAACGACAGTAGCCTACACCTGTGTGCCCTCCCTTTAAAAGCTCTGTATTTCTGATTATGTTCAGGAATTTGGATTTTGAAACGAGAAAGTCTACCATTTTCCTCCTTTGCCAGCAAAGTAATAAACTTCTCTTTCCTTCTCCTCAAACCACTAGTTTTCCTTCTTGTGATGCGGCCTCTGGGACAATGCTGAGCTTTCGGTAACATCCCTGCGTAAACATGGTTTGAGAGCAAGTTAGATGTGGGTACACAGACACCTCCCCTTTCCCCTCAGTGTTCACAGTGGTCCAGCTTCAATTTTCTAGTTCCCCAGGCCAGAAAGCAGGCAGGTTTGTCCATGTGCACCCCTGCAGCTGCTACGTGCACAGCATGGAGCCCAGATACAGGCCCTCACTTGGAGAGGTCCATCTGTCTTCCTCCAAGTAAGTGGGCTCAGCCCACTAGCATCTGTCTGCTTCCCTTCCTCTCCCACACTTTCAGGCAATTACTTTTGTATTATGTCCAGGTTTTATATATGTTTTCTTTTGTATTATGTCCATGTTTTATATTAGTTTCTGTATAGCAGGAAGGGTAAATGGTTTACTCAGTATGGCCTTGGTCCAACATATGGTTCCCATAACCCTAGGGAAAGTGTGAGAAACTTATTTTTGGAAAAGGTATTAGATGAGAGTCAATATAGCTGGATGGCAAATTATTCTAGCACATTTATTGACCAACCCATTTTTCCCTGTAGAATTAACCATTTGTCATATGCTAAATTTGCAAGTATTAGTACTTAATTTGAAGTCTCTCTTCTGTCTATTCCAAGTATGACATTGATTTAAAAACAGTGACTTCATGGTATGATCTTTTATTTGTGTGTTGTTTTAATCTTCCATTTGATTAGATTAGCAGACAATGCAGTGATTCACCTGGTTCCCCTCTCAAACTCATCGTCACATCTCACTCTGGATTCTTCCGCTAATCATATCTTGCCTTTGTATCTCATTATCATGGTATAATCTTAAAAGATGAATTCTCCATCATAGTTATTCTTCATAGTTTTCTAGGTTATTCCTATGTACTTATTTTTTAAAATATATTCTAGGATTATTCATCCATTTTTTAAAAGTTACCTGTGTTACTAATTTGAATTGCATGAGGTTTATATATTTGTGTAGGGAGAACTGACACTTAAAATAAGTCAGCCCATTCAAGAACAACTTTCTTGAGGAGACCTTTCTATTATCAGTGAGATTTTATAATTATCTTCAAATAGGTTCTGCACCTTTAAAATAAATGTAAATTTTATTCTAAACACTATATAATCTATCTTTTATAAACAATGCTTTCACATTTTTATGTACTGATTTCTAGGGTAAATGTAATTCATTTTTTGTATTATTTAAATCCAGGCACATTTCCACATTTTGATAGCTTTTTAAAAAAAATCAAAAAACCATACACAGCCTAACCTTTTAATTTTCCAAGTTTATAGGTAACTGTTAGCTAAAACATAGTTGTTACTCTTTCTTTTCTCAATATTTATACCAGTTTTATTTCATGCTTTGTATTGTTGCCATTTTTAGAGCCTCAATACTAAATATTGATTACATTGGACACCGCTTACCTATTGTCAGATTAATTGAAATCAGTTTATTTTCTGTTTAAGTTCATTTTTGCTATTGGTATTTTTGAACCATGATTTATAATCATAATTCAAGTAGTTTCCTTTCATTGCTATTTTACTCACAATTTTAATAGCTACTGAATTTTATCAAATATCTCTCTGTATCTATTAATATAATATGACTTTCCCCTTTACTGAATTATTATAATGAATTACATTGATAGATTATGATATTGGTCTTGTATTCCTTGAATAAATCATACTTAGAGTTATTGCTTTGATACAAAAATTCCAAAAGTATTAGCAAACAGTTCAGCAATGCTTCTATATTCATAAGATCTATTGGTTTATGATAAATTTTGTACAAGCATTATCATGTATTGGTATTAAAATTATGCTGGTTTCATTAAGTGAATATGGGAGGTTTGCATTTTCCATGGCCTGAAATATCTAAATAACATTGGAATAATATATTCTCTAAAGAATAAAGTCACCTTGACCATGGTGCCCTTACCAATGATGGAACCTGAATCAACTGTGAAAGAGCACCCAGTGATCAAAGCTGGAACATTTTGAGCAACAAAATACATAAAGTAGTATAGAGTTAGAGCCAAAAGCATAAAATAAATAACCATGAGTCCTACTGATATAAATAAATCATTGAATAAATAAATTATTGAAGGAAATAGATAAATCTCCCTGCAGTTTTCAAAATAATATATAGTAGCAACTCTACCCTCAAGTGCATGGAGTGTAGCTTCCCACTTCTTAAGAGTGTACTGTGCCTAGAAACTTCCTTCCACAGAGTACAGGACAGAAGGGGGG
>RJWJ010022934.1:0-26362 GCA_004363605.1 Indri indri | reverse complement strand
TTCATACTTCACAGGCATTGATGTGAAAATGAGCCGTCCTGTGAGTAGTTTTCTTGATCATTTTTAGAACAATTGATTAGCCAAAGAGCTCCTGTCATTAGTTGACATTGACTGATAGCAATTTGTCACAAGCTCTGAAGGTCAGCTAGACAGTTGGAGTTTCAGCTTGTCTTTGATTGACCTTTACTGATTCCGTGCTCATGTGATTGGGTTTGAATAGGTCTGACCCTCAATTGGAAAAGACAGGGCATTAGTCAACAGGGTCATTTCTTATATTTTCTGTTGATTGCTCATTTTATTTATGTGTGAACTCATGGTCTGGATTTCTTATCAAATTTTATACTCTTGGTTTTGAAACTTAAGAGGTGCGATATTTATTGTGTGGCCTTAAAGTCACAATTCTGTTTTCTATCTGGTTTGCATTTAACAGTAGACTTGATATGTGATGTCACAGACATCTGTCTACTGGCCATTGTTACCTGTGCAGATAGTGTAGTTTTATTGTAAGTGACGGATTGGAATATGGTTGTTGCTATTGTTGTTTTTAATAAATGCCAACTTTGGTGTGACTTGTGGCACTTCTAAAATTGCACACCAATTCTTTGAGTTCCCTAGAATTAATTACTTTTGTCTCCCAAGAATCATGCAATAGTTTAAAATGAGAATTGAGCAGTAAAAAAATCATGTGAATAATGATGTTGTGTCAATTCATCATTTAGCTGTGCAGCCAGAGGCATGAAAACTTTTTAAAAAGGTACCTTCTTCCCAGTTTTACTCAGTTGGCTGTAAATTAGAGAAGATTCCCTGGCTAGAGCAGCATTAGCCTTTCAGTGAGAGTGGAATATATTTTCTATTGTAGTAGACCTGGAAGTTAATTGTTCATAATACTCAGTTCTTCCTTTTCAAAATTGTAAGGTATTTTTCCAAAAATGTATCACATTTGGAAGAATGTATTCCATATGCATATTAATAACATGTACTTTATAGCTTTATGTAGATGATAAAAATGGTGATTTTAGCTTAAAAAAAAACCCAGGTCTTAATTTGTAATTATTTCATTCATTCCTATATAAGGCCTTTCTTTTCTCTTGTTCTCCACTCACCTTCCCTTCCTCTCTTGCTTCTGCACTGGGTTTTAAACTATAAGCAATAACTTGTTTTTCAGGTCAGCTCTCCCAGGCATTCCAGGGCCACCACACACAGCCTGGCACAGCTTAAACATGTGTTTCAGTTTCTACCCAAGAAAATAAATGAGGAGAGAATCCATTGTTCCAGGTGGTGGATTCTTCACATGGTGTCATTCTTGGCAAGGCAGAAGTGAGGAAGTTAATTTCAGGGAAGCATCCATTTAACATAGCCCAAGGAGATGAAAAGAGTTTAGAATTATAATCTCTTCTGCAGATGAGCCAATATATTATCATGAGTTGTATTTAAGGGGGGTAGAGAATGTAAATTTATACATTTTAGTCAAGTCATCAAAAATAGATTAAGCACTTACTATGTGTCAGGTGCTCTATGTGAGGGTCTAAAAACGAGTAGGCCATGGTATTTGCCCTCAGGAAGTTTGTGTCTGCTACCAAGAGCATCAAGCATGTGTAAGTGAAATATTCACTAACTATTAGATATTCTTAGGGAGGTGTGAGTGTATTTATTTCACAACATGCCAATGACCCAGACATGGTAAACTCCACGGTCAAGACTGCTAGATGAAACACAAGGTAGTGGGTATTTGGTTTAAATTGCAGAGGGACACCTTTATCTTAATAGAAGTAGAGGCTCTGCATCTATGATCCAGAGCTCAGTCTTGGAAACTTGGCCCAGTCCTTGCACACAGTCTTGTGGCCACCCAGGGCCTCTGCTGTCTGAACCCTTGGGATCATCATTGCTTCCGACTCATATTGGTCTTCTTCAGGGAATCTTGACATTTTGAGGTGTAGAGGACCCCTTTTGCAGTCTGGTAAAGTCCCCTAAAATCAATGACTTTCTTGTCAGAGTAATATTTTTATTCATGTATAAAATAAAATACATAGTACTACAAGGGAAACTAATTATATTGAAAGCCAGTTATCAAAATACTAAAAATAAAAACAAATTGCAATATAGTAACATAAGTGCTCTGTTAAATAGATATTAAATAACAAGGTCTAGTAGTAATTCTGTTGTCTACTACATTTTTGAAGTAGTGATAAATGTAAATAATGCTTTAAGATATTGTGATATGTAAATAGGATTTCCATTGGGGAACAAAGTCACAGGGCCTGCTAATAGTTCTGTGGTTTGTTACTTACATACATAAAAAACATAACTTTCCCTCTTCCAGTTATGTACATCTCCTGAATTCTAACTATGTATCCCCCCTTAGGGGGGTTTATGTAGCCCAGGCTAAGAACTTTTAAACTTAATTCAAGTGTCAGAAGCTGGTGGTGGATGGCTTGGGGATGTGCGGTTGTTCCTCAGTATCCGCAGGGGGTTGTTTCCAGGATCTAGCCCCACCCACCCCACCCCACCTTCCAGTGAATACCAGAATCTTCAGATGCTCAAGTCCTTTGTACAAAATGGCGTAGTAATTACATATAACCTATGCACATCCTCCTGTACATTTTAAATCATCTCTAGATTATGTATGATACCTAATACAATGTAAATGCTATGCAAATAGTTGTTATACTGTATTGTTTAGGGAATAATGACAAGAAAAAAAATCTGTACATGTTCAGTACAGATGCAACCATCTATCTTTTTTTCAAATATTTTCCATCCTCGGTTTGTTGAATCACGGATGCGGAACCTATGGATCTGGAGGTTGGGCCGTATCTTAACTCACATCGCCCAGCAAGTTGCCTGTTCTCTCTACTCCTGCCCCTGAACACTATCCTCTGCCCCTCAGTGGATGTCCAACAGAAGATGGCTGGACAATAGCAGCAGCATCCGAGGATCTTTTGAGGGACCGTAGGGCTAGAGGTGAGGATGAATTCTGAGACAGGGCCCTGTAGCAGGGCTAACTGTGCTACCCTGGGAGAACGCCTTTATGTCCTATCCCCTTCCCATTCAAAGCATGATTCTACGCCTTGGGATGTGATCTTCAGCTCTGCCCCTGAAGTTATTTCTCTCCCTCATGAATGCTAACACTAATTAAGAATAGTAGTAGAAGTTTTGGCTGTTGGCCTAGCAAAAACAAACCCAAACAGTAAATTTATGCCAAGCATTTCTCTTTCAAAAAGGTAGGTGTTGTCTACCTCTCATATTGATTGATCCCCGAAGTATAGTTGGTAAAGCTGGGTTTTGCTCAAGTGTCTGGCTTTGTGGATTAGTTCAGTCTTGCAGATATTTTTCCATAATTGCTTAACTGAAAAGCATTCTATTTGATTAGTACAATTAGTTTTGGCTTTCCCTCACTCACTAATATCAACCCATATGCATTCCCTTCCAGACATAGCTCACTTTATTTTCCAGCAAAGAAGGAAGAAGTAGAACTTCCTTTTACTTATTTTCATATCAGATGAAAAAGAGAACATGATCTCATGCAGCAAATCTTAAATTTTCTTGACAATTGTATATTTTTAAGAAAGGAGGGAATTGAAGAGTGAATGCAGAAAATATTGAATTTGCCAATAGGTTTATTTAGATTATTAGCATTTGATCAACGCTATCTTTTTAATAATTTTATTTGTTTTAGTTTGAATATTTCCTTGAGTGCCCCTATTACAATGCACCTATGACAGCCAGTACAAGTAGCACCTTGAACATCCTTTTATACTTTGATACCTTGGGAGAAAAGGATATATTGAATTTTGAAATGCATAGATAAATTCTGCCTCATATTCTAAGAATAGATCTAAGGAAATTAATAAAAGTATATAGAACACAACAGAATAAAAATAAATAGATGAAAAAAGTATAATGAAAGGAAAATAAACAAAAAGCCAGTTATAAGGCTAGGACAGAACAATATGAATTATAAGGTCATATACACTTACTAGAAATAGTTAATTTGGCTCTGAGCTTCCCAGCAACCACAATAAAGAGTGAAATATGTATAATTAGTTACAAGATTTACAGCATCTGTGGAAATTGTTCAGAAGAATTCTTTTAACTGGCATTAAGATCTGAAAGAAACTCTCCTCATGTCCTCCCATAGGGAGTCCAGTGAGATGGCATAGACTGGCATCCTCAACAACATCTGTAGGACTCCTCTTACACTCCCCTCAGCTCCTAGCGCAATGCTGCAAATAGAATCATTGCTGATAGGTCAGGTATGTGGCTTAGTCCTGTAATCGCAGCACTTTGCGAGGCCAGAGCAGGAGAATCACTTGAAGCCAGAAGTTCAAGACCAGCCTGGGCAACATAGTAAGACCTTGTCCCTACAAAAACTGAAAAGAAATACCTGGGTGTGGTGGTGTATGCCTGTAGTCTCAGCTACTCAGGAGACTGAGGCTGGAGAATCCCTTGAGCCTGGGAGCTCAAAGCTGCAGTGAGCTATGATCATGCCATTGCACTCCAGCCTGGGTGACAAGGGGAGACCCTGTCTCTAAAAAAATTTAAAACATACTTGCTGATAAATATTTGATTGATTGACTTGACGAGATATCTGTAATCATAGTCAGCCCATTGTTACTTTTAACTCCTTGATGTCTGACCTAGTCTTGATTTCCATGGTTGAAACTGACGACAGCCTGTCTGAATGTGACCCGAGTTGCTGATTATGTGGTGATGCAGTGAGGCCTTTCTCTACTTGGCTATATCTTCTGACTGTTTTGTGGCGGGTCAGCTCTGTTTTCCAGTCTTTTCTCTCTCCACGTGGGGCCAGGGCTGGAGATGAGAATGCTACTGTAGCTTTGGTTATTGTCCCCTGAAACACAGTTAATGGAGCCAGAGAGATTCAGATACACAATGGTTAAAATGGCCATGCTGAGGGGCTGAGCAGGACGCCAGAACAGGAAGATTCAGGGGCCGTGGTCCTTAAACATGAATGTTCTGAGGGAGTGTGACTTCAGACTATACAATTGGAGTGGGCTGGGCATTATGAATATTTGGTTTACCACGTCCTAGCAACAAGAGCATCCCCTTAGGTGAAAGGAACACATTTAGTACAAATAAGAGTGTTGTTTGATTTTGTGACTTTTAAGCTTATGAGAGAAATACTCTCACAGGTAAAAGAGGTGAAAACAGAAATAGTCCCATCCGTTAACTTCCTGAGAATTAACTGAATGTCCATTGCATACCAGCCCCATGCTAGACGTGAGAATTCAGAGTGAAAGAGGTCATTTCTGGAATCAAGGAACTGAGTGCAGCGGAGGGGCAGGCAGTCAACACACTGCAGGTTGAGTCTCACGCGTGAGCAAGCTCAGTGCAACGCGGAAGCAGAGGGATGGCGCCAACGCACTGGCGGAGACGCAGCAACTGCTGGCGCGGGCATGGCCTCTCCCCGGTCTTTCTAGGGCCGGCATCCGTCATCGAGCGCAGCACCCTCCTTGTGGGAACACAGACTTAGGTGCTTCTCCACAGCACCCCAGGCTACCACTACCTGGTCCCCCACAGTTAGCCCGAGGACAAATCGGTTTTCTGCCATCCAACTCTCCTCAGGGAGTGAATCTGTGATGGAAATCTGGGAGAGATGGAGAAGAAGAAGAAGATGCAAGGCGAAAAACTGTTCGTGTGAACGGACAAAGGAGAGAGAAAGCATGGCGCTCTGGAGGCTCCATGTGAGCCTCGGCGTGAGCAGAGAGCACGGTGAGAAAGGAGGAGTCTGAGGTGAGGCCCGAGAGGGACCAGGGGCTGGAGCAAGAAGGATCATACATGTCGTCTTAAGGAGCTGGGCGTTTGTTTAGGAGGCAGTAAGGAGTCATTGGAAACGTTAGGGTTGAGGCATGGTCAGTGTGAGCCAAGGAGGGACCCGGGCAGGGGAAGGCCAGGACCAGCCCCCTCAGTTATTGAGGAAGGTTGCGGATCTTTAATAAGGCAGAGGGGGGAGGCTGGAGAGAAGGGCTTTGAGGGGGAAGACTGGACCAGACTTAGAGGCTGAGTGGATACTGGGAGCGGTGGGGTGCAAGGGTCTGGCGTGACGCCAGGTTCCGGAATTCCGACTCTATGAACTGCAGGTCCCATCCGACATGCTCATTGTCTTCTTCTCAAGTGTAGCCTCACCTCTGCAGACATGGGGAAAAGGCAGCTGGTCATTGATGACTATGGCTTCCCCCACACGCCCTTGCTGGGCAGAAGTGACACTTTTCCTCCCCCTTCCTGAGGTTCCGCTAACTGCTGCGCTGTTTTCCCTCAGAGAAGGCTCTGGCTCCATGGAGACCACGGGCTGGGTTGGAAAGGAAGAGGCCAGCTAAGCTGTCATGGGAATTTGGTGACTCATTTCATCAGTTTACTGCTCTGAAAATGAGGTGACTTCCCCCTTTGCTTGACAACTGATTGATGAACATTTCCTGAGTACTTGTGGAGCAGAGGCTTTGCTCCATGGGCCTTCATGTTTATGGGCTCCCAGTGGATTCTAATCCTCATGTGCTTCCGCCTTTTCCACTTCCCCGCTGCTAATTTTTCTCTTTATGTAGAATCTTCAAATTACCTGCCCAAGCCTTACTGGAGTCCAGGATTAGAAGCGGTATCCTCTTGCGCTTGCTGATACAACCCCAGTTACACTGAATTTTTGCCAGAATGTTAAAGAATGAAAGATACCTTTTCATACTGAAACAGTATTCATTTGACTAAAAGCACCATCACCTGGTACTTAGTTTGTCTACATTGGAAGTTGTCTTTAAAAATAGCTTCATTTTGTGTGTCTACACATTTTTTGTTGTTGTTTTTAGTTTTCACTTTCTTTTCCAAGATGTGGGTTTGTGTATTTTTAGAAAGATTGCCCTTTACTTTGTTTCCAGATATTCCAATGCTCTTGATAGAAAAGGAGTCAGCTTCTGAAAACATTAATGGTTCCACTAAATGATGAAATGTTAATAAAAGCTACATAGCAAGAAGTAAAAGCCCTGCTTTTAGGCCCCAAGAATACCCTGAGGTTTATTTTTCATAATAGAAGTGGAAGCAATAGGGTTGCATTATGTGGATCAGAGTCATTGTCTTAGATACTAAGCATGGTCCATAGATTTAATTTTCATATTTCAAATGGAGGTAGTAGGTTGAGCATGTCTCACTTTGCAGCTGGAACAGATTCTATTTTTAATCTGTAAGTTACATATGGCATGGAGCCATGTGCTGCCCGGATCCAAATATATAACTCCTGTTGATATCAGTGAGTTTCATGATGGATTGGAAAGAACTATCTGGTCTTTATTCCAAATATCTATGTGACTCTTTAGGATTAAACATGTTGAACAAATTATAGCACTTTTCAAATTAAAAGGCAGTGTTTTCTAATGTAGCAACCATGCTGGCTTAAAGGAATAATGCAACAAGTCCAAACAGACACATACACACACACACACACACACACACACACACACACACACACACACACACATATATATACAAATAACCATAGAATTGGTTTTCAGGCAGAGAGAGGCAGCTGGGCTCAGGAACCTGGCTAGCATAGTAAAGAACATGGCTGTATGGAGCTATACAAAATTGCCTTTAAACAGAAAAGATAAGAGGACAAAGGCTTTTCTTTGGATGGTACCTGCTCATCAGGGCACATGTTATTGTTGGTGAGTAATTCTAGAAAGAGCCCTCTTGTACTTCCTCATTCTTATTACCCCAATGGTGGGAATGGAATGGCAATATTCATTCAGAATTGACTGATGTTTGCATCTATAAATAATGTACTCAAATCATAATTGTTATAACAGGATTGTTTGATTACTTGGCAATGGCCTTGTGCTGAGATAGCTTTGGGATCACCTGTTCATTGGGAACATTTGACAGACCTCATATTTATTATCCAATTGAATGTCAGTAGCAATTATAGCTAAAGATAAACAAAAATGCAAGTACTTGTTGACCTTGACTTTTTTCCACAAGAGATTGGACTTGATGGCTCTATTGCAGTTGAACTGATAAGGGTTATAAACAGTAGTTTAAAGAAAATGTTTTATTCCCAGAGGAAAATACCCTATTTGCTGTGGGAAATGGCAGTAGACATATATACCCTTTGCCAGATTTTCTTAATTTACCTTTACTTGGGCTGTGGGAAAAGGATATGGGGGGAAAGCTTTTTATGGCTTTGATGTATATTTGCATAGATTGTTATAATTTGTGAATGGTGCAGATGGTAGATTGAATATAATTTTAGAAGCAGCCAATGATGTTTCTATGATTTATGATACTTAATAATATGTTTTTTTGAAGCTATCATGTTATTATAAGATTGTGTTTCAGAGATGAAGATCTTGTAAAAATGTAGTAGACTTATGGTGCCAAAATGCTCTTTCAGATTTTAATTAAAAACATAAAAGTGTCATTGGTTAATATGATCTCACTAGGATCAAAGAGATAGAAAATTGATCCAGTGAATATTTACATGGGACACTCCAGAAATGCGCTGTGGGTTGTGACGATCAGCACTTTTCTTTGGGCACGAAGTCTTGAGTTCCAGGTTTGAATCAAGAAACCCTGGGCCATAAAGGATTCCCCATGTTTTGGTGAGGCTTTAAGCCTCAGTGACCTGCCCTATTTGCTCCTAAAAATCCCACTGCATTGTCCTTTAGAGGAGAGGTACTTTGGCTCAATTCCACTGGCTTCAACTTTTGCTCTTAAAATGCTGTTTTGATGCATAGTGTAGTGATGGCTGAATTGATTTCTGTGCATAAACGGTGGCCTAGATTCTTGCCCTGTGGAAATCCATGGAATTAAGAACTCTAGGTTCCTGGAGTGACAAGAGGTAAGCAAATGATTAGATATGCATGCAGGGAAAAATGGAAATGCTCATAGAATAGAAATAAGGGTCTGTATAATTTGCAAGTTTAATGTAAATGCAAGCCGCTAATACAACTAATAATTTAATGCTAATATGTGAGGGTAAGTAAATGTAATTCTAATCATTTTCTATTTGGTGTGCTCTCAAAGAGTTCTGAGCAAGAATGTACCATATTGAAATATTTCCCTGGCTACTTAGTATGAGAATATGGTCTGCCAACAACTGTGGCCCTGATGAAACCTCTGGGCTACTAGTGACTGAAATTTCTCTCTAGACAGAAGTTTGGGACCATTCGAGAGAGCAGAATCTAAGCCAGGGTTTCTTGCAAGGAGGTTTAGAAAACTGGGATATTATGGGACTTATTCAACAGATATGCAAGCTGACATCTAGCCGGATATGCCCTTTTAAGTACTCACTGGTATTATTTAATGAGAGAGTGTCTTTCTTGTAAAAAAAGAATTTGATAGTTTAGTCTATTTTTCAAAATACAGGTTTCCTCTTGAAGATAGACAAGTTTTCAATACCTCTCTGTGAGAATCCTGTCAATACCTGTCTGTGAGAGGTCCTTCGAATGAAATTTTCAAATATAGGTAAAGAAGTCACACTGTATATAATCAATAGTAAGTTTATTGCTGCCCCCTAAAACAACTGCAACAGAAGAGAAGAGTTCCACTCTCCTCTGTCTTCTTTGCTAAGTCTCATTTCTTTATTTGTGAATTTCTTTGGAGAATAACTGCTTGCTGACCTCCAATTTCCTATGAAACTTTTGTGAAGAACAGTGGAAATCTTTGCAATGACAGATGCCATTGCAGATTATTATGATGTCCATTACTTGGAGAATGAAATTAGGAAGAGTTTAGTCCTGACATAGCACATACTCTCCCTTGCAACAGAAAGATCGAAGCCTAGAATCACTGTAAAAAACACATCCTCAGGATTACTGGTGATTCTTTGGTTGATACATTAGAAATGAGCAGAGGCGAGCCTGCTGCCTCAGGCATCCCGGTCCCCTGCAGCAGGAGGGCAGCCCAGGACTCACAGCTCAGGCTCCTCTTGGCTGCATGAAGGGGGGAAAAGTGGGAGGGGGACATCCTGCATTCTTCCTAGTAGTCACTGAGGGATGTGTCAGGGACATGAATTGTTTGTGGCTGGCTCTCTACCCTGGTGCTACGAAAGACTTCTGCGTTTATCTGCATTTTTCTGAGCACCAGTCGCTATGTAACCACCTCCCAGGCCACTTTGTGGGAAAGCTTTCTTTACGGTGGATGATGTGGCATTTCTTGTCACTTCCTCAAATTCCTTCCTGCTGCCTATCAGCCTTGCTCTGGACTTATCTGGGTTGAGCTTCGGCCAGTTAGAGCTAATCCAGGTTCCTATTTCAGAGGAGCAAAATGACAGCAATGACGCTGCCGTTTCTCAGCTCGTGGTGTGACCTGGGATGCTGGGGAGGATGGAGCAGAAAGAGGAGGGTGCAAGAGCTGGGGGCCCTTGGCTTGTTGTTGAAGCCTGGTACCTTGACCTCCCCTTCATTCTCATCAGCCTTGCTTCTCCACAAGGCTGACAGTATTATTTATTTGGATGTGTAGTTGGATGTAATGTTTCCAACTCTAACCTACAGAAATAAGTGGCATTTGCCTGAGACTGGTTTTATTCTTTCCGCTGAGGTTGACCCTGGCAATTTTGAGCCTCTTAGAGAAAGTCTTATGAATTGGAATTTAAAGGGTCAGAGACTTGTGGCTCTTTTGTTCTGATCTTCCATTATTTAACAAATATTTATTGAATACCTGTGCTTGGTATAATGCTAGATGATGGGAAAAGTTTCAAACAAATACCTATTTTTTCATGCTTTCGGTTTATAAAACGTGTCCACTCACATTAGTTTGTGAGCCTAACACCACCATTCTTGTGGCAGAGCAGATGTTCGTGTGTCTATTTTATTTATTTATTTTTTTTTGAGACAGGGTCTCCCTCTATCACCTGGGCTAGAGTATAGTGGCCTCATCATAGCTCATTGCAGCCTCCAACTCCTGGGCTCAAATGATCCTCCCACCTCAGCCTCCTGAGTAGCTGGGACTATAGGCACGCACCACCACAGTCAGATAATTTTTCTGTTTTTTGGTAGAGACGGGATCTCACTCTTGCTCAGGCTGGTCTCGACCTCCTGGCCTCAAGCGATCCTCCCTCCTTGGCCTCCCAGAGGGCTAGGATTATAGGCATGAGCCACCGTGCTGGGCCCCTTGTCTCTATTTTACAGGTGAGAATTACCTAAGGTCTGACAGGGTATAAGTGAGAGAACAACAGGACTTCAATCAGTCAGGTTTTTCAACTCCAACAACTTTCTTTTGTACCAGGTTAAGAAGTAACCTAGTAACTGGTATCTTCTTGATCCATTTATTTCTGAAATGCCTCCACCAGTTCCCTCTCTCATTAGAAAGAGAAGAAGGAATGACATATTAGGGACGATCTTTAGAAGGAAGTGATCAGGCATCACTTAGCATTACATTTCATGCATTCATTTGTTTACTCACTCATTCATTCATTTATACATTAATTCACACAGTGCCTCCTGGTATACCAGGCACTGTGCTAAGTCCTGGGATGACAAAGATGAATAAGACCAATCCTTGCACTCAAGGAATTTATAGTCCAGTGTTCGATTCTCCATTCACCCCTCAATTAAGAAATATCAGGAACAAATGTATTTCCTGATGTGGTTTCTCTTTAGGATTTACCTACTGTCTCATTCAATATGGTTGATGCTCTCCAGTAATTTTCAGGCATGAGGGGGTTTCAGTGTATGATCAGAACTGAAAGAATCTAATATTGGTCTGTCCTCATGGAAAACAGACTTTTGATCAGATTTCCACATGAGATAGTTTAACTATCTTTTGGAGGCCGAGAGATAGCCTAAACTCATCTGTAAAATGGGGGTAGTATTAGTACCTACTTACAGGATCATTGAGAATAGTAAACACATTAATATATAGAACTATGAGCCATACCTGGCACATGGTAAGCATTATGTATGTGTTAGGTGCTGCTATCATCATCGTCATCACCACCATCAGCAGCAACAGCAGCTGGTTTATTTTTCTCTATGGAAAAGAGAGACTCCGTTTAGGACCAGTGCTCATTTCTGGGTATGAGTGATGGCATAACAAGAAATTGAGAATCTAGTACTATTCCCAGATGGGTCTTCATTTTACAATGGAGGTTGTTTGTCTGCCCTTTTGTGTCAGGACAGAGGGCATTCTAAACGTGGTGGGCCATTGAGATTTCCACTCATGCAGGACTGCCTTCCACTGTCCATCACTCTCAAATGTCCCCCAAGTCTGCCACTTGTACCTGGAGAGACAATGACAAGGAAGTGAATGATTAAGAAGAGACATAGACTGATACCATTCTTACCACAAGACCTTTGGTCCACTGGCTTCCTGCTAAGCAACTGCTCTGTTCTCTCTGCACCACATATTCCAGTGTCTGGGAGAAAGTGAAGTTTGCCGTGTCAGTCAAGATGACGTGCTGATGGTGTGCCTCCTTTAGGCAGTCAGAGTGGGTTAGAGTTGAGTGTCCTCAGGGGTCCCCAGTTAGGATGGGGAATGTATTTGCCCACCAACAACGTTTCCCCTTGCGTCTCTGGTCACATCGTGTCATAACCATCTTTGGTCTTTGAGGAAGCTCTTGGGCAGTATCAGGCCTTTGAATTTCAGGATGTCAATGTTATCGGTAAATTTTAAGATAAAAGAAAACAACTCATAGTATTACAGAGAAACTTTACCAAATACTGTATATTGATAAAATAACATTCAAAATATCTCTTGCCTATTAATAGTGAATAAGAAAGTTTGATTCTGGGAGGTTTGGGGAAGAAAAACTAGATGTATAAGGAGGTTTTTGTTTGTTTGTAGAAAATCAACTCTACTACTTACTTCCTCCCCCTGCAAAGTTACCGGTAATGCTGACTGTGCTTTCTCCCTCTCCCCCTTCTTAATTGTCGTTTATGTGTCTCCTTGCTCTTCTTTATGGGTACAGTTTTGTAGCCTAGTTATGATGAAAGCATAGAGAGTCGACTTCCTATTTTGACTATTTTCATTTCTTTTTCTATCATTCATTCTCTCATGGCACAGTAAAGGACTCGAATTTTTGGTATTAGCTGCAAACCCATCCCTTTTCTGGGGAGGTATAGGTGGTTTCCTAACAATCACATGATCCTGTCCCTTTTAAAGGGAGGAATTTTTCATACTTGTGGCAATGACTCTGTTCTATTGGGCACCATACAGTGCAAACGTCCAGGGATCCTCATACCAAAGCCTAGGATGTTACATAGAAAATAAAAAGTAAGGGGTAAGATTTGTGGAGCCTCACATTGAGATTCTTTCCCACATATTATTTGTTAGCATTTTCCCAATTTTTTATTAAGCATATTTTCATACAACAGAAAAATAGAACAAAATGGTACAATGAACACCCATAACTCACTATTTTGTTTCAACAATTGTTAACATTTTGCTATATTTGCTTTGTCTATATACATGGATACACACACATATGTGTATATATTGTTATATATTTCTCTTCAGTAAAAAAAAAATTAAAAATCCATGATTTCTGAGAAGACAGATATTACAACTAAACCTATATTCCCCGTCAAAGTGTTGAACTGCTTATTTTGGTGTCTTTGAAACAATTGCTAAAACATCAGGAGAATACAGTTGTGCTTGACTATGTGAGGATCAGGTCATGGTGATCAGTTTCTATTTTAAATATTTGTTTATATGCATTTCATGCTGGAAACTTTTAAGTGTCTTTCTAAGGGCTGTGTGGCAGATTTGCAAGACCTCTGTCCTCAGAGCGCAGGTTGCATCCTCACTCAATAACTTATGAGTAATGTGCTTTAGGTTGCACAAATCATATAACCTTGTGGGAATGAACTTTCTTTTGTAAATAAAAGAAATTGGGTTAGGTGTTTGAAATGTTTCTCTTTAGTTCTGAAATACTGAAATTCTAAGAACCAAGTAAAAAAACTTTGCTTACAGGTCTAGATAGAATAAAGAAACTTCAATAAACATTTTACACATAGATGGAAGTTTGCAGAAAGTAAATTCCACACAATTTCAAGGTTAATGAGGAGAAGTTCTGAATCTAGGACTTGGCATTGGCAATAGTAATCAAAAACTACTGAACATCCTCAATATTTGAGTAATCAGAGTTCTTGGATGCGAGGTAATATGGATTTGGTTCTTTTGCATACAGATATAGCTGAAAAGGTCCAAATACATATTTAGCTTTTTGATTAAATGTGGAATATATAGGTGTTTTATATCATTGTTAATGAAATTTCCAACTGATTTACTTATTTAAATATCTGTATTCTGCTTTTTCCCCCCCAATATACTTTATTTATGCTGGAGGACAGGTGTGGGTCAGGAATAACTGGGATAAGTGGATTAATATATTGTATCAATTGAAAGATCATTTTCGTTAGATCATGTATGAAGCTGTGTTACGTGGGTTGTGAAGAAGGGTTTTTATGTTTTTCTCCTTTGATAAAATGAATACTTCTGAGAATAATATGACAAGGTCAAATAAACAATGAACTTCTGAGAAATTATCTTTTTCTTTTTCTCCTTTCAAGAATTGATGAATAATTTTTTTTATGTATTGATAAAAATCAGCTGACAATATCAGCATTTGCTTATTATCTTGTATTTAATCTGTTGATAACAAGCTGAATACGTCTGTTCCAACACACAGGGGTCATAGAACTTCAGTTTGATATTAGTGAAAATTTCAGCAAAATATTATTAGTATAATATCTGCTTTAATAAATGGTATCAAAAGTGGGGAGGTAAGGAAGATGGAGGTGTTCTCTCTTGCAAATGTAAATATACCTTTGCTGCTTATCTGTCAATCTTGTGTTTTCTAAGTTAATTCTTCCGAAAGTTTTTTGTTTTTAACTATTTGATGAGAAGATTACATACTGCTACAGGCCAACTAAAAGGGATGTATTATTTGAACCTCTTCCATTGTTTTTAAAATCATTGTTTGTGTTGTAATCCTTTCAAAGAGCTAGCCAGTAGCTGCTTTCCTGTTTAAAGAGTAAGCTCTTTCCATTGGCAGATCACCTTCATTTAATCCTCTGAAAGTGCATACTTAATTCTTAGCAAGAATGCATTTTTAGCATCAAGGACATATTTCCAAGAAAAACTGAATATGGTAAACAAGTAGAAAAATAATCCCTAGCTGTCTAAGAAGGTAATTGTGTCTTGCTTTTGGAGCCTTACAAATATCCCTCTTGGTACAATTAGCCTCTGTAAACATTTGAACTACTTTGTAGTTGAAACACTATATATTTTAGAAGGCAGATGAAGAAAGGGGTTTTCAGGTTGATTCCTAATATAGCAGTTTTACTTTTTCTTATTGGCCTAACTTTGGAGTTTTATTGCATAAACATGTATCTGTGATTGTTAATATAAACCTTCAACCAGTTTGCCTAAATATTGGAAGCTAGCAGGATGTGGAACAAGCATGGCATTGTGGAGAATATCACCGGGGCCAGAGTCAAGTGCAGAGTGCTGCAAAAGCATTGTGCTAATTTTAGCTTACAAAGAGGATGAAGATAAACTGCCTACCGCTGGTTTGCCATATGCTATCCTGGTGATAATATTCAAGTGCAAAATATTCCATAGAGAGTCTTATTGTTTCAGTAAGGGAAGCTTGGATAAGAGTTAAGCAAATTTCTGCTCAGTAAGTTTATAAGAAATAATGAAGTAAAACAATTCTCAAATGCAGGTAGATGAAATCTACTAAATTTATTTTGGCTTTATTGACTTTCATGGGAGTTGACAGAATTAGTTTTGGTTTATATTTGATCCAATTTTATCTATTTTTCACATGTAAATCTTAAAAATCAATCTGAATAAATATTGATCTCTTTCAGAGAGGCAAAAATATAGTTTGGATTCCATAAAACTGCTTAAAAGACAGCATCCCTTGAAGTTCAATAAAGGAATAAAGCAATCTGTTCAACTGGTTTTAAAATAACACTTTAAAAAGCCTTTTTAAAAATGAAAAAGTCAAAATCCATTACATTTCCATACTTGGCAAATTCAGCGTCTACAGTTTCACCGAAGAGTGTTTGACCTATTTATTTGTCACTGAGACCACTTCACAGTGAAGGGATTGTTAGTTCCTGCAAAACTGAGAAAAATCCAATGTGCATAGCGCATTTGCAGGTGGAAACAGACTGTGTAGCCGGATTTGGAGGGTGGGTTGGCTGAAAGCTTTGTGTTAACAACTGGTGAAAAGCTTGACCTTTGCGTGACCTAGGTCAAACAAACCCCCAACTCAAGAGCTCTCCTTTGACATGGATACCTGTTTGGGGAAGGGAGCCAAAAAAGGGAATGGAGATAAAATTATGTTATGGACTAGCAAGCTTACTTTTTTAAAACTTCTATTTAACTTGACTATTTGGGGCCATAGTGGCCATTTTGGAGTGTTATAAAGGACCACAAATCTGTTTGTAAGTGTCAAAGGGAAAGAGTGATTGGGAGACCTTTCTTTTTTTCTTTATTTCAATGATTCAGGCAGTGCATAGGTTTTCTTTCCCCTCAATGCAATATGATCTGGGTTGTGATTCACAGAGTTGAATGAATGGGCTGAGCTCCACTGATGAAAACATTTGATAATGTGTAAAATAAAAGCCCTGGCAAGGAGGAGATGGCAGGGCTTCCATTGTTTGTCCCCATACTTTGTTTTTATAGGGTGTTCTCACAGGAACAAATAAATTGGTGTAAATAAAAGCAAAGTAGCACTGTTAGTCCGTATCGGGGCTTTGCACATGCTCACAAGTCAACTTTGGCAGGAAACTAGCAAAGGTCTGTTCCCTACCATTTGCGTTGCATCTTTATCTCTCCGGTTCATTGTTTGCCACTGAGTGCTTAAACCTCAACTTCCCAAGTAAAAGCTTCCTGTTGCTTGCTTTTAAATATAGTTTTGCTACAACAACAAAAATGGAGAAATGTATTAAGGAAGCCAACGCATGAAAAAAAGGAATAAAATAGGCCTCATCCAATGTGACTGCAAAACTTCAGGGCCCAAAGGCACACTGCTGGTTACTCCTGATGCAATAATAGTCGCCTTTTAGGTACACACCTATAAGATCCACCTCTATACCTCCACACGTGGTCAAAAGTGAAGCAGAACTGTGAAAACGTTCAAAGTTTCTCACGTCAGCCCTTTTGCCATGTTTGGATTCACTTAGTTTTCGCTTTTCGGTGTTGTCTGTGGCTGGAATTTTCTGCCTTTCAATTGCAGTGTAGAGGAGAGAACCCATTCTTTAATTGTGCTCCTGCTTTGAGATTCTTTAATGTCAGTACATCTGAAAAATGGTATCCACTCCTGTAGAAAATATGGTTCTTATTCCACCTTAATGGGTGGGGGTTACTCTGATACTTCCTGCAATTTTGGAGGAAAGTGCAGCAGTTTTCTCAGGCCTTGAATATAAACAACATTGTTTATGCTGTTTCCACTCTCCTAGTCCTCTGTTTGTGCAGGCCCTAAAACAAGTGGGTCTGTTTTGCATTTGAAAAATTAGTGTATGTTTTCAGAATCAATCTATCAAGTTAGGCCAAGAAATGCTATAAGAATGCATGGTTGGGGGTTACCAAATTCTGGCTTTCAAAACTTACTTGACAGCCATTTAAAACGTTGGCTGTATGCTCACGGGGTGTGTGGGGCTTGGTATACTCCTTTAATTACATGATGGAAGCAACTGATTTGGGTCCCTCTCTCCTGCTGTTTGCATGGTACAAGGAAAGCTGCACCCAAAAAATTATTAGCATTACCCAAATAATTATTTTAAAAGGAAATATCCATTGTGCCAGAATGTGCACAGCATTGTGAAAGTACAATTTATTATAGATCTTTAATCACTAGTAGTTCAGTGAATTAAAATCTAAAGGAAAGTAGCTCATTAAAGATGGAAAAGTGTGAACATTCACTTACTTATGTATGTGCCTGTATGGGTGTGAGTGAGCAAAGCCCAGTGGAGGATGGCTGAAGGGGTCCCCCTAGTACATGCATACTAGGGAGCCTTCACAAACACCCTTGCAGTCCTACAAGAACAGATGAGACAGCTAGCTCACCAGGCAGCCATCGAACTATCTGTGTGAGCTGTCACTGTGCTTGTAGACACAATTCCACATGTTCTGTAGAAGTCTGAAGATAAAACGTGCCTGCAGGTTGTTTGGGCCCTCTGGTATAGACCTCTGGCAAGTTTCTGATGTGGGACTCTGGGTGGATGCTGAGGTCTTAAGTCAATCTAGCTCGGTTTGCTGTGTTCAACACAGCACACACATGGTCAATAACTTTCACTTGGCTGCCTTCTCTATCCTGCTTTTGAGAAACTGCCTCCTAGGCAACTAAGCTAAGAAAGTTGCCGCTCTCATCTGGCTGGGTCCAGAAGAAAGAGGATGTCAGGAGAATGCAAAAGCTCTTTCTACAAGTCTCCAGCTGATTCTGAGCTGAGCATTCTGAGCCCCCATCAGCTTGCTCCTGGAGACCCTTCCAGCAGAGGCCCCTGAGAGCTCCTTGGTGGTTTGCACAGATCTGGCTGTCCCATTCTGATGCCCGGGTGTTCCACATAGGTGCCAGTGAAAAGTGTGGTTACGCAGTGACTATGGGTCCTTCGGAAAAATCAGTTGAAAAACTCTTTCTTTTGTTGTATTCAGAAGATTGGAAGTTTGTTTAATTGCTTTCATGGGAGTTGCTATCTTCTTAGTTATGCTATCAAAATATTTGGGAGCCTGTTCCTGTACCCTTACTTTTGGATATGTTATAGTACCCGTGCCCATGCAGGTATGCCCCCTACCCCCACCTTTATAAAGGGAATCAAAGCTGGTACTCTGCCAAGGTGGTCTTTAAACTTTGGGGTGGACTCTGGGACCATGTTCCTTGGCAACGAACAACATATACCACAAACAAACAAATAAGCATATGACCCATAATATTCAAACTCTAAATTCCATAACACTAGTTTGCCTAAGAGATCACCTGCTATCCCTTAGCACCCCGAGGCAGCTTTAATTTGCAGAAATGCTAGTATTTACTTTTTCATAGTCTAATCTTGAAGGCATAAATTGGAGCCGAATCTGAGTTCAAGCCTCTCTTCGTCTCCCAGGTACTCTCCCAATGAGACAGTTAACATTTGGACAAGAATGCATATTATGATTCTGTCTACTATAGTTCATCCTCTTCTGGTTTAACATGGGGACTTGCTGTCTTCCTTAGTGTAATATTTGTACCTTACTTTATAGTTATGTGTTGGACCCTGAGTCACCTTAAGGACTAAGGGATTTAATAGTTGTTAGTATTGTCATTAACATTGTGGTTATTTCCTTATAAATGAATTCCCCCTTTCAACTATATCTTTAGAAAATGATCTCGGTTTTCTTCCACTGTCATATCAATAATAATAAAATAGGCCAAGAAGTTATAATTACTGTTCACATATCCTCTATGGAGTGGTTACATAGAATATCCACTTGTTATGATATTAATTTCCACTCGTTACAAATGAACAGGAACAAAATATTCCTGACGGTTTGAATCCATCTTTTGCTGCACATTACGACTCCCCTAACAGTAAACCACACAGTCCACTATCATATGCCCTCTAATGTACTTCCTAATAAATAGAGCCAGCTAAAAATACTGACGTTCCTCATTAAATGTAAAATGATCATTTTAACTGCTTCTCCTCTGAGTGACCCATACATCACTGAATCAGACCCATTTAAGCAGAGAGAGAGAAAGAGAGAGAATGAGAATATGAGTGAAGTGAGTGGATCATCTGTCTGTATTTCATTTGGTGGCAACAGGAGTAGAATTTAGTCTCAGAACAATTCTTTAGCCATCTTACCATTTCCTGAAAAAAATATTATCTTTGGCATACATGGATGGTGGTGTGATGGGCTATGTAGAAATAGAAGTTTAACCAGACTAATGAAGATCGCACGTCATTAGTTCACATGTGGAAATAAAAGTGGCGTTGTGTAAGAGGGGTTCTCATCCTAGTCTCTCCTTTCAATCAGTTGACTCAACCAATCAACCAATTGTCACACACGCAATAGCTCTCCCCATGGAGAAATGAGCATTTGGCAAAATCCTAGAACGCATGACCAGATTCTTTGCTAAATTTTCCTTGTAACGATTTCTGTACATTCCATATATATGGAAAAAATGGAACAGACTCAGGGCAAGAAATTTAACTCTTTTCTGTAGAGAAACAAAAGCTGTAAAGATAAAGATACTTTTCTGTTTCCTCTCCTCCCCCGCAAACCAGCACATTAACGCCAAATAAATTTACGATTTCAGTTTGCCATTTATTCAGGCATCACTGATTGCCCACTTGTACCAGGTCCTGAGGATACACAGTGGTGAACAAGACACATTTACTGTGCTCAAGGAGCTTATGGTCTAGTAGGAATGGCTGCGTATAAACAGGTCATGGAAATATAGTGTAACGCCAGCTGTAAGTGTTTGCATGTGGAAAATGCACCTACTGCTGTACTGGAGGATGCCTGAAGTTCTCATATAGGAAGGGACATTTTTATGGTATTTCACATTTTCCCAAGAGTTTTCGCAGACGTAATCTCACTTGTTCCTCACAACACCCCTTTGAATTAGCTAGTTCCTTATCACCACCACCTCTGTGTGGGTGGAGGAAGAGAGGCTACGCAGTACTGAGCCACTTCGCAAAGGCTATACAGATAGCAGTGACTGACGGGGGCTTTAGTCCCAGGCTCTCACCCGGAGGTTGGTCATGAATGCTTATGTTTGGGAAGTGGAGGAACTTGGAAAGATGAGAAATAATGTCCTGATGTGAAATCACTGTTTGACCCCCTGGGAATTTGCTCTGGATTCACTGCCAAGTTTTAGGAGACCTGGAATGATCATTCCATATTCAAGTAGTCTGAGCTTAGCTCCAAAACACCCAACTTCCCCTTTAAAAAAAAAAAAAAAAGATGAAAACAAGCAAATATAGAAGAGAAGCAATTAGCATGATCACTCAGGCCAGCCTTCAAAATATTGGTTTTCATCCAAAATAGTCACATTGTGCGCCTTGAAAATTTTTAGGCCTCTCTGGTGGAGATCATCTTCCCACACCATGATTCTTAAAATTTACTTATGTTTTTACCTGATCGTACTTATGTCTTTTGATTAGAGAGAAGACAGACATCTAGCTTTGGGCGTGCAGTGCTACCCACCATTCAACCTTCCAGCCGTTTGGCTTGGCTGAGATTGTGCTGGAGCCTGCACGTTCCCTCGGTTGTCTCTATTGCACTAGAGGGAACTTGTTGCCCCAAGTATTAGAGATGCCTAACTTGTGGAGAGTCACGTCGGAGATGATGTTGAAAGAACTCTTGGGGTATGAATGAGTTACAGTGAGGTCGGCTGTGTTTCCCATACCCTATTTTGGTATCCAATATGGAAATTAAGCTCTGACAGACCACGTGGATTTGAAAGGATGTGATTTGGGGCTGTTTCCCAGTTTTGCAAGCTAGATGAGAAGGAGGCAGGAAATGCTGAGGCTTAGGAGATGTGCTAGAAAGTCAGCAATACAGAGCCACTGGGCAGCAAGAGGAGGTCGGGAGGGGGCAGAAATACCCCATTATTAAGAGGAATGTGAGTTTGGAGCACCTAACCTGGATCTAGAAGTTGGCCTCTGTGCAGGCAGCTGGGTGGTCCAAGATATAGTGTCCAAAGGGTGTAGCAAGTTCAGGCCTGACATTTCAGCATAGCCAGTCTGATAGGTGGGGCCAGCAGCACAAGGAATTCTAGGCCACAGGCCAACTCAGAAGCCAGGCAGGCCTGGGATTGGCATTCTGAAGTCAGTCTGGGAGGCAGAGATCCCTTCCAGCTAAGCAGGTCATGGGAGCAGTGTTCAGTCCCGGGAAAGCAGAGGCTGTGGCAGGGGAGGGGAACAGAGATTCTTGGCCACCTTATATTTGGGGTCAAGGCTGGGTACAGAAGGGGACCAAGAGCAGAGAATAGAATGATTTATTGGTTTCTGTCACTTCCTTCTCACCCAAGATAGATTTCGGATTAGCACACTTGTGATGTTGTCACTGAAAACCCTCTTCTGAGCCTGACGTCTGTCGGGGTGTGGGATGGGTTTCCACACAGTGGCTGCAAAATACTGCTCCCCGACTACCGCCCCGGGGCGAGGCGGGCAGCATGTGTCCTCCACTCCGGGCTGGTGTTTCACAAGGCAACCTTGTTTGTATTTCTGGATCCCTCCTGGAGGGGAGACTTGACTTTCTTTGATACATAAATGGTGAGAGAAAATAAACTCTCCTGTGAGCTTTTGATCAGTCTCTTTTTCACTCTCCTGTGGTGGAGCGGCCGGGCCGCGCCTGTTCAGCGTGCACTTCCCAGTTTCATGGCGTGCACAGTGGTCTCCGGGAGGGGAATCTCCTCCCAACTTCTCTATTAGCAGAATTTCAGATTCCTGACGTGGAGAGACACTTGAAAACCATTCGTGTGATGCTGGAAAATATTTACTTTGTCCTTTGTGTCCTGGACATGGACGTTTTTGTCATTTCATAGGTGACTACTCCTAGACCCTGAAAGCAGGAAGGGGCCTCCGTAAGGCCACGCTGTAGCTCGGACAGGATTCTTCTCTGCATTTTGATAGCTGGTTACTCAACCTCCACTCCTTACATGAAGTTTTTCTGTATGATTTTCTTCTTTATGTTTTGGAGGCACATTCGGGAAAATTGTCTCTTCTTTTTTCTTTTTTTTTTTTTGCTGCAATGCGGCTATTTTTGACTTTACAAAGAATTGGAGCTGACGTCCTCCCATTCTTGTGAACTTTCTCTGGATCCATAAATACTTGGTATTTATTTTCTTCCTTGTGCATTTCAGGGGTGGCTTTCATATTTAACCTTTTTGCATTCTCTTTGGCTAAAGTGCACCCGCATGCCACCCTGAGACTACGTGCCTCTGTGTCTCTTTCGTCTTTGACTTCAGTAAAAAGGATATGCTTCAGGGTTTGTGAAGCCCAGATTATGAGTCAGGCTTGTGCTGGCTGTGGAAGGCATACAGCAATAAGAAAGGACTATTACCACCCTTGCAGATCTTTCTAGAGTTCAAGGAAAATGCACCTTGATTTTTATCATTTCATCTAAAGGAGTTAAATAGGGAGGGTAGTTCTAGAGTGGCTAGGAGTTTAGCCTGGACTCAGATCTGGGTTGAAACCACAAGGAGCTCTATTTTCTTATCTGTATAGCAGCCTATTTCCTTATCTGTGCATGAGGGATATTGTCAGGATTAAATGAGATAATTCAGAAAAGCGCTTAGCAAAGTATAGGATCTTTGTGCAGTTAGTAACCATCAGTTAGGAAATATGAGTTATTTCTATTAGCTATTAAACCAGTCTTTGAAAAAATCCGTAAGTGAAGGGTTTTTTTAAAAAAATAGAAACTGACTTTTTATTATTATTTTTTACAATGATAACAAATTCGACTTTAACTTCTAAGGCTTTTGTGAGGATTAACCGATCAAAGATCAATGCCACACATGGTTTCAGGTATCTAGTAAGTGCTCAATAAATCTTAGTTTTTATAGTATTTCTATTTTTCTTACTATCTAGACAAGAAATGGGAAGTTAGCCTTGTTTTTTTTTTATAGTGCATCTCAGTTTTCTGGGATCTTGAAGATACTATGTTAAATGATAAAACTTATTTTTCCACATTAGTAAAATAAAAACCTTTGCTGCTAATGACTGCTGCAGAAATATTACTTAGAGGGCAATTTCTCATGAATTAACTAACCTATTTCGTGTGGAAAGTAAGAACTTATATTAGTAGAAATTGCCTTCTAGTGTATCACCACCCACCAGTAGCCTGCAACTTTACACAATGGGACTGTTTAGGCAGCATTGCCACCCATTGTCATTCTGAAGCACACTTTACAGTGTTCCAACTCACTCCAGGGTTTTTTTGGAAAAGAAAGAGAAAAGAAAAGAATAGAGAAATTCAAATAAATAAAATAAAATAAAATAGTATTCAATGATAGGGGAGTGGACATAGATATTTTGGAAGAGTTTGGCTCCTAGGCAATGAGAATGGGCTGGGGAAAGATGACAAGAGTAGCAATGAGTGTTCTAAAACTTCAGGTGGGGGATTCAGATCAGTGTTCCCTCTTCAAAGGAAGTACTCACTAGCAAAATCTATACAAGAACTCACATTCCCTGAGCTAAGGCACTGCTGCCAGGTGATCTGCTAAACATTTTTATGTAGCTGATATTACTTAATCTGCCTAAACAACCCTAAGATGTAAGTACTACTACTAGGTTCATTATTTCCAGAGGGGCGAAACAGAGGTCTGAAGAGGTTAAATAACTTGCTCAGGGTCACACAGCTATGAAGTGATGAAGCTGGGATTCACGTGAACCCAGACAATCCGACCCAAGAGGCTAAGCTATTCTCTTAATAATACCTCCAACATAGGAGGCAAGAAGTGAGGTGCTGTACAGGTTGAGGAAATAAACGGGAGAGAGGCCTGTAACACTAACAGAAGGAGATGTGATTCATCCTGGCTTGCTCTGATATGCCAGTTAGTGACATCCATGAAGTCACCTACCCAAAATGAAGCTGGGAGTAGCCTCGTCCCATTCTTGTCCAGCACACGCAGCTTCCGGTCTCATTTTGTGGAGTGACCAGAGGCTGTCGCCATCTTCCACTTCAGTGATGCATTCACATGCACCCAACATGCTTTCTAGCTTTATTTGCCCAGAGGGGAATATTCTCCAGAACCTTGTTAAGATGCACAGTGTGGTCCTTGGACTGGCAGTGCAGCATCCGCAGCCCCTGGGAGCTTGTTAGAAATGCAGAATGTTTGAGATGATGGATATGCTAATTAGCCTGATCTGATCACTATCCATTATGTGTATTGAAACATCACTATGTACCCCATGAATATGTACAGTTATTATTTGTCAATTAAGAAATAAAATTAGAAAAAGAAATGCACAATCTCAAGCTCCTCCCCTACTGAATCTGAATCTGCATTTTTACAGAATTACAAAATTTTACAAAATTTTACATTTTATGTGCTTCATATGCACATAAAAGTTTGAGCTCTAGAAAATTAGTTTTACTTTGCTGTGCCGACCAAAGTCAAGTCACCACTTTGCAACAACGTGTGATTATTTGAGAGGCAAGCATTTGTCTCTAATAAACCGAATGACTGGTATGGGTGACACTACAAATTCGCCAAAAAACTGGAGCCTCAGATAATCAAAGGAGAGAAGGTTAGGTGTGATAATAGATGCATGCTAGTAATTCGCAAACCTTTGCTTTTAGAGACTGTTGGATTTGTAGGTGCCTTTACAATAACAAAATAAGTCTTTATTTTTTTCATCTCAAGTTCTTTCTTGCCCATTTTTCTTCTAACTGTATTTAATCTCTTTATTTTCCCGAAGCTCTGTCTAATCCACATTTCACAATCTTGTTCAGTTTTATTTTGAATGCAAAGAAATCTACTGGACAGAACAGCATCCTTTTTGACCCTCTGATCTTGGCATTTCCTCTGGCTCCAACTTCTGCCTCACCCTAGGATCATTTTTCTTTCCTAAGTCCTAGTCTCTCATCCCTCTTCTCCACCATTAGCTGTCTGGTCACCCTACCTGCACACAGCTTTCCTTCCCTCCCACCTCACTGTGGGCTGAGAGCAGAATAAAAGGGCATCGTGAGGGATGAAGAGCAGAGTGCCCACAAGTGCCTTAAGAGAAGATTCCCAGGAAGCCACAGAGAGCTGGGGGTGGACTGCTCGCAGCTCGCTTACCCAACTCATCATGCTCATCGCTGCGAGGGCCGTGGTCCATTAGCCACACAGACGAGCGAAGGGAGGGCACGCACGTGGAAAAAGTTTCCACAGATGCAGACACCTTATCCTGATTTATCTGGGTCAGCCAAGAATGATGCGGTCAGATGAACAAAATTGTATCTTTTTAAATATTACAACTTTTAGGGACATTTTTGATGAAAATGTTTCCAGACTATCCATACACTATCATATCTGATTATAACATTTAAAAACAATAATTTAAAGACAGTAGACACATGAGTTAATGCACCGAGCTATATATTTTCATGCTTATGTAGCCTGTTAAGCATTTATAGGGCTGTTTTCCCATATGCTAGTATGCAATGCTTTATAGGTTCTTATTTTTTGTTTCTTTATCTCTTATATTTTTACAAAGCTCTCAGCCTAGAAACTATGAAGCCAGAAACCAGATGAGCAAACTTTCGAGAATTGCATCTAAAATGAACATAACTATTCTCTGACTGAGGATCTTATGGTCATTTCTCTGTAGAAGGTATATGAACTTTGTGACATATAATCTATGGTTCTCAAACTTAGCTGTACATTATAACCAACTTGGAGTTTTTAAAATCACAATTTTACCCCACCCCCCAAAAT